>ML339804.1:0-97817 GCA_005239505.1 Nicotiana paniculata | reverse complement strand
TCATAATTACTTGAGAGAGATTTATGGTAGATAGAGTGTTCATGATTGATAGAGCCGATTAATTAAACTATAAGAAATATCCGAGAAAGAATTCACCATCGGGGGAAACCAAACCTTAGACTTTTATTATCATTATTTATAACACATTGTTAGTAATTGATAGTTTATTATTATTGTCAGTAGAATTAGTAAAACATCACCAAGTTATATTAAAAAGTCTTGAGAGAATTGATTGAGTAAAAGTTGTGTATTCTGACGAATTAATTGATACATAAATTTCATGTGGGATCGACTCTAGGCATAATACCCCGGATTATAATTGCAACGCCCGCTTAGTCTTTTATTAGACATAGTTGAGCGTGATCATATGCCAAAGGTATACTATTATAATACAGAACCTCCGAACGAATAGCTAGATACAACAAAAGATGGGAAAACAGAGATTCTGTGGACGCTGAACAACTACCTCTATATCCCGAACTCCGGCTCCACATGGAATAGATAACTAATGCTCGGTATCTGCACCTGAATCTGCACACAGGGGTGCAGGGAGTAATGTAAGTATGCTAACTCAGTAATAATGAAAATAAATCAAGTCTAAGCGGCAAGAAACACATAAAAATTAATATCATCGATTCACAATATGCACAACCTTTCTTTCCAACAGTATATACATAGATATATGAAATAATCATGCCTTAAAACAAACTTCAGAAAAATCCTTTGAAAAATGTGCTTTTCAACAATTTCAAACAAGAATCATAAATCGCCCCTCGGGCAGAACATCATTCATCACCTCACAGCCACTCAGTATCAGATCCTCGGGCAACCTCACTATCACTCATGTCTCCCAATCACTCATCGTTCGACACTCAACACTCAACACTCAGCACTCGATAGGTACTTGCGCTCACTAGGGGTGTGTATAGACTCCGGAGAGACTCCTTAAGCCCTAGCGCTAATATCAAGCCACCTCGTGGCGTATCATATTCTCACAATCAGGACCTCGACCTAACTCAGTCAGAACCTCTCAAAAGCCCCTCGGACGTATCAGTAAAACGGGGTACTCAACCCAAAACATCATTTTATATCTTGAAATAGTGTAAACCAGGATGAGTTTCGAAAACAGTAAGCACAATGTGACTTAGTGTAAATCATCAATAAACAGTAAGGACATAGCAGTAAAAAGCCCCAAGGGGTCTACACAAGTTGGCACGACGCCCCAAACATGGCTTGTAGCCCAAATATAGCAATAGTCTTTAGAACACACTTTAACATATGGTTTAGAGTAAATACGCAACTCAATAGTTGAGGTGGAGAGGACCAAGTCCAATCCAAAAAACAGTGTGCTCCACATACTCGACATCCGATATGTGCGCCATTCTAAAACAGTGAGAAATATGGAGTCTGGGGTTTCCTATCCTCAGGACAAGATTTATAACCATTACTTACCTCCACTAGGACACAACACTAATCCGCGATGATCTTGCCCCTTAAATTGGCTCCTGATTGCTCCGAATCCAACCAAAACCAGTTTAACATCATCGATATATCCTAAAGGAACACAACCCAGTCGAAAACTATCAATTTATACAAAAATCTCGAAATTCGGCTAAACCCGAGCCCACGTCTCGGAATTTGATAAAATTTATATCACTTGAATCATCTTCCTCCCACGATTGTATACATACCAATAACCCTAAAATCGGACCACAACTGCCCACTCAAATCCTGGAAAAAAAAATTCCAAATTCCATGCACCTTCTTCCCCAAATTTGGGTTTAATTCCAACAATGTTTCCGATTTAATTATTTAGAAAACAACATATAAACAAGTTACGAAGTTGAAAGCCTTACCTCCAAGTGATTCCCTTGATTTCCCTTTCAAATCCCTCTCAAATAGATCTCAACTCGTTCCAAATGGAGGAAAGAATGAGCTAATCTCGCACAAATGTCCTTTAAAACATTCTGCCCAACCATTTATTTTCCCCAGTGTGATCGTATTCCCGGCGATGCGTTCAGGATGCACAAACCAGCCATCTCAATGCGTTCACATAAAAACACACGCGTTTGCATGGCTCAAACACCCATCCCCTCACGCGCATCAGAGCACCCTATGCGATCGCGGACCTTACCCACGCGATCGCATTGCATAACCCACTCTGCGCGATCGTGTCCTCCACCCACGCGATCACACTGCATAAAACCCATGCTTCACCCAACAAGCCTATGGGATCACATTCTTACCCACGTGATCGCATAGAAGGACACCAAAAAAGAACACCAGCAGAATTTGCAACTTCCAACATCCAACCTTGATCTGTTAACCTGTGAAAACACACCCGAGGCGCTCGGGACCTCAACCAAACATACCAACACACCCAATAGCATCATTGAAACTTAGTCTAGCCTTCAAAACACCAAAAACAACACAAAAACACCAAAATTACATCAAATTCAAACCTATGAACTTTGAAACTTCTAAATTTTGCCGACGATGCCGACACCAACCAAAGCACCTCCGATTGACCTGAAATTTTGCACACATATCCAAAATGACATTACGGACCTGTTCCAGCTTCCGAAATTCCATTCCGACCCCGATAGCCTATTTTCCTCTGCCAACCGAAAATCACCAAAAACTAACTTCCGTCAATTCAAGCCTAATTCTACACTGGACAACAAAACATCATTCCAAGCCTAATTCTACACTGGACATCAAAACATCATTCCAACACACTCCTAAGTCCCAAATCACCTAACGAAGCTATCCGAGCCATAAAATCCGCATTCCGATGTCGTTTACCGATAAGTCAACTCTCAGTTGACTTTTTCATCTATTAGGTTACTTTAAGAGACTAAGTGCCTCAATTCTCACCATGACCACTCCGAACCCAAACCAACTGATCCAACACAACATAAACAGGCTAAGAAATATATGATAAAGCATAAATGGGGTAAACGGGGTTAATCTCACGGAACAACCGGCCTAATCGTTACAATTTGAGTATTTGAGTCATGCGGTATATCATGTGATTAAATCTTGGGTTATGGATATTGCTTGGTACATCGTTTTAAGACTTATTTAGTTTATAGTTGTGGAATTTTGATCTTGCAAATTATTTCAAAAGTATGAATTTGGTTCTAAGGTTTATGCATTAGGTTAGATTTCAAAATTTCATCTATGTTGTGCTATTGGATCTATAAGGGATAGATGACGTGGGATCAAACCCAGGTATGTGCATGGTAGGTTACACGGCAATTTTGGTGGTTTTTGGAACAACTCTAGGCACGTTCCAGGACGAACGTTTGTTTAATAGGGGGAGAATGTAACGATTAGATCGGTCATTTCGAGAGTTTTAGCCCCGTTTTCCCTATTTATACTTCATTATGTGTTGTTCAACTTTATTACGTTGTGTTAGGTTGGTTGGCCCGGGTTCAGAGCGATTTTGGAGAGAAATGAGACATTTAGTCTCTTAAATCGGTTATTTAGTTCGAAAGGTCAACTAGAAGATTACTTATAGGTAAATGATCTCGAAATTGGGTTATTAGGGTTCGGATAGCTTCGTTAGATCATTTTGGACTTAATAATGGGTTCGGAATGTTACTCAGATGTCCATGGCAGAAGCAGGCTTGCATTGGCGAAATTGGATTTTTGGTGATTTTCGGTCGGCAGTGGAAAATTAGCTACCGGGGATGGAATGGAATTTCGAAAGTTGGAATAGGTTCGTTGTGTTGTTTGTAATATGTGTGCGATATTTCAGGCCATTCGGAGGTGATTTGATAGGTTTCAGTAGAATTTGAAAGTTTCTTAGTCTCATTAAGCTTGAATTCGTGTGTAATTTGGTGTTTTGGTGTTGTTTTGATTGTTTTCAAGGTTTGACTAAGTTCGTATGATGTTTTGGAATGTGTTGGCATGTTTGGTTGAGGTCCTGAGGGCCTTGGGTGAGTTTCGGGTGGTTGACAGATCATTTTTGGACTTCGATTGATAGCTGATATCTGCCGGTGTGAGTTTTTTGGTTATTTCTGCATCTGTCAAAATTCAGGATGGTTCATCCTCGGGGTGTTTCATCCTCGAGGTGGTTCATCCTCGAGGTGGTTCATAATCAGGATGGTTCATCCTCGAAGTGGTTCATAATCGGGGTGGTTCAGCCTCGAGGTAGTTCATAATCGGGGTGGTTCATCCTCGAGGTGGTTCATAGTCGAGGTGGTTCATCCTCGAGGTTGTTCATAATCGGGGTGGTTCATCATCGACGTGTTTCATCATCTGGGTGTTTCATCTTCTAGGTGGTCCATAATCGGGGTGGTTCATAATTAGGGTGGTTCATCCTCGAGGTGGTTCATAATCGGGGTGGTTCATAATCGAGGCGAGGTGGTTCATCCTAGAGGTGGTTCATAATCGGGGTGGTTTATAATTAGGGTGGTTCATCCTTGACGTGCTTCATAATCGGGGTGGTTAATCCCCGAAGTGCTTCATAATTGGGGTGGTTCATTCTCGAAGTGGTTCATAGTCGAGGTGGTTCATCCTCGAGGTGGTTCATAATCGGGGTGGTTCATCCTCGAGGTGGTTCATTATCGAGGTGGTCAAAATCGAGGGCATGATTGAGGACATAGTCAAGGGAAAAATCGAGGCCATGATTGAGGTCAATAATTTTTGCTTTTTAGCATTTCAAGACAATAAAGAATGGTCAAAATATCTAAACACAACCCCAACATCTGGAGTCAACCGTCATGAGCATCTAAGAAGTGATACAATCTAATAGAAATTCCCTACTAACACAAGTCTGGGAAGTAAAGTAAAATGACAAAGTAGGAAGGAGAAATAGTAGGTTGTGGACACCGAGCAACTAACTCACAATAATGGCGTGGCTCAAATATCGCTCTACCCCGGTACCTGAAGTAACCAAAGCAACTAAAGACTTGAGTGCAATGACGAGCATTTAAAAGTGATAGTTTCATAAAAAACATGTGCCAATGAAAACAAATAGAGTAATGAAATGACTACATTTACCAAATACTTTACAAACTCTAGTTGCCCTTCCAAATTTGCATAAAACATTAACTCAACGTTTATTAAAGAGAAGCAGTGTAAAATGAGTGAGAAACAATGATCTCACACTTTATAGCCCCTCGGGCACAATATCGCTCATACGTAAGGCCCCTCAGTAACTCGTGACTCCCCTGTCAGTACTCAATGCTCACACTCAAAAATCTCACTGAACAGGTACCATGTATCCACACAAACTGTTGTGGCGTGCAGCCCGATCCACATAACATATGCTGCGGCGTGCAGCTTGATACAAATACTATATATATATATATATATATATGCTGCGGCGTGCAACCCAATCCAAATGACATATGTATATGATGCGGCGTGCAGCCCGATCAAAATAATATATATATATATATATATATATATATATATATATATATATATATGTGTGTGTGTGTGCTGCAGCATGCAGCCCGATCCAAATAATATATGTATATGCTGCGGCGTGCTACCCGATCCAAATAATATTTGACTGCGCTCACTAGGGGTGTACAGACTCCTTGAGGGTCTCCTACAGCCTAAGCGCTATATAGGTGGGACATGCAACCCGATCNATATATATATATATATATATATATATATATATATATATATATATATATATATATATATATATATATATGGTGTGGCGTGCAACCCGATCCATATAATATCTATATATGCTATGGCGTGCAACCCTATCCATAACTAGCCTCACAAACTCGCTTCTCGGCCTCACTCAGCCATCATCTCAATCCACTCGGGCAACTCATCTCAACATCACGGGACTCAGCACCAGATACATCACAATATTATAAAACATTGGTATAACAGTGAAAAAAAAGCAACAAGTAATAAACATGACTGAGTTCACAATTTCCTATCAAAAACAGTGTGAGAATAGTGTAAAAATACCCCTGGGGGTCTAATCAGATCGGCACAAAGCCCCAAACGTGGCATATTGCCATAATATAATATAAACCTCAAAAATACAGGACATCTCATCATTTCGAATCAAATACGCGGCATAATAGTCGCCACAGGACGGACCAAGTCACAATCCCTGTTGGTGCACACCCACACTTCTCACCTAGAATGTGTGTTGCCTCATTTACCAAAACAAAGTGAAATACCGGGGTTTCATACCCTTAGGTCTGGAGTTACGATCGTTACTTACCTCAAACCGGCCCGAAAAATACTCTGCGGTTCTCTTGTCTCTTGAATCATCTCCCAATGCTCCGAGTCTATCAAAATCAGATTAATAACATCAAAATATGCTAGGAAGACGAACCCATTCGAAAAAAATATCAAATTTAACCAAAATTCTCGAAATTGGCCAAACTCGGCCCACGTCTCGAAATTCTATAAAAATTGCATTACAGGAATCCTCCTCCTTGCCTTAGTCTATACATACCAAGATCATCAAAATCAGACCTCAATAGCCCCTTCAATTACTCAATTAAAGTCCCAACTTCTCATGCCCTAACTTCCCCAAATTTTGGGTTTAAATCCAACTAATTTCAGGTTTAATTACTTAGAAAACAACATAGAATCGAGTTATGAAGTCAAAAATCTTACCTCCAAGTGTTCCTCCTTTGGTTCCCTCTTTAACTCCCTCAAGAGCTTCAAATCCGCCCAAAAATGGTGAAAAATGGGCTAAAAATTGTGAAGATGGGTTTTTAAATACACTACCCAGGCGCTCCCCTCATCGCCATCGCGGAAAAAGCCACGCAATCGCGAAGCACAACAAAACACGGCCCCTCAACTTACCCTACTCTATCGCGAAACAGCCCTTGCAATCGCGAAACACTGTCTTCACAACTCATGTGATCGCGGCCGTTTCCACGCGACCGCGTAGCACAAACCCTTCCACTCCTCACCAGCTCACTCTCCGCTACATGAATGCAAACAAGGCCACGTGTTGGCGAAGACCCAAGGCTCCCCTCTCACGCGATTGCATCCTCCATTCCGCGATCGCATAGAACAACTTAGAGATGAAAAAATTAATTAGAGAGGCTCTCTTAACCCTTGGGAGTGGGCCTCACTTAGTGGCTTAGTTGGCCAAATACTTCTCCAATTTTTTCCACCTTTTATGTAAATTTAGGAGTCATTTACTTGATCAAATCTTGCTCCCATGTTAAGGTTTCCTTGGTCTAATCCAAGGTCTTTTATTAATCATCCACTAATGCTTAATTCACTTGCAAATCCTTCATTAACCAATAATTAACCAATTATTCACATAATTAAAAATTATCTCAAATTACTTAAAATACTACTGACTTTAATATACTTCATACACCTTACTGTCATGGTCATGTGGTACCTTTTATGGTACTAGTTCATAAATACCGGATATTATAGCTCCGACCATATTTTATTCCAAATTGTGAAACTTCGACGAAACTCATTTTCTTCGATTCGTTTACCCTCTCACTGTCACGAATTTAGTTATAACTTGTTTGAAATAGCATAATATTTATTCTCTCCAAATAATCTTGTCCGTGAACTGATGTCAATTATCTTACGAAAAATTCAACGTACAATACTATAGGGTGTAACATCGTTGTAATATAATACTGCGGGATGTAACATTATCGTAATAGAATATTATGGAGTGTAACATCCACGTAATACTGTGGGGGCATAATAATAACTTTTGAAGATTGCATAATGAAGATAAAAAAATAATTGACGCCCTCCGTGGCGAAATGCGTGGCCCGCGCAGGCTAGGTGGTTCATTCTAGATGAAGGGAGAAAGAGATGAAGAGAGGTCTCAAGTTGTGTGGCCAGGTTACGTGGCCCATGCAGGTTACGTGACCCACATAGACTACCTACACATACCCATGTTCTTTAAAAAGAGGGAGTTTAGGGGAGAGAGAAAAGAAAGAAGATTTTGGGGTTCTTGAGAGAGAAATTCTCGGCCATGTCAATTCCCTACACACCAAGGTGAGTTTTTTGGTATAATCATGATGGATTAACACTATCTAATGTTGTTATTAACATTATTATGGATCTAAATCCATAGGAAATCCTCCAATCTTCAAGAATCATTCAAAGGAGCTCATGTTAGGGTTTGAGGTACAAGAGATATCAGATTGATTGGCAACGTTTGAGCATTTTAGTCAATTTGGAGCTTGGAATTGAGGTAATTTGATTAAAGTTACTTTTCTCGAGGGAATTTCTCTAAAAGAATGATTTGGGATAAGACATGAGTTAATTATATAAGTGTGTGTCCATATTTGTAGGGACATGCAGCTGCGAATATCTCCATGTACTAAAATATTGTATGTCATATGAAGTGTCATGTTATTTTCTAAAACATTGTTTTAAATATTGGTTGGCAAAATGATGTTATAAGTTTTATTAAAGAACTTATGTTGAGTATGTTGATGATAAAGGGATTAAACATTTGAGTTTTATTGTTACCTTTATTTTATAAAAGGAGTAATATAATGTTTCTAAAATCATTATATTTAGAAGTACCACTTGTTAAATCTTAAAGGATTGGAAATCTTGTTAATTGATTAATGTTAAAGAAAAAGGATTTCATTTTATTTTCTTCAAACGTTTTTGATTCCCTATAAATATCATGATTTGATAAAATAGATACTTTGAGGTTAGTATGGGAATTAAATGTTTTTTGATGTTACCTGTGTCCACCGAGATCGTCTTTAGATATATTGTGTTTGTAACGACCCGACCGGTCGTTCCGTGAAATTAGCCCCGTTTTGTAAAGACCCATAAATGTTTCTTGTTCAAATGATGCCCGAATGATTCCCCGAGTTGTGTTTACTGTGGAAATTTTTAAAACGGACCTAATTTGAGTAAAAAGTACCCCAGGACTTAAAGAATAAAATTTTCCAGAAAGTAGGCGTCATGCGACGCACTATGCGATCGCATAACATGTATGCGGACCGTATAATGGTCGCATACACGGGCAGATCATTGCCCCATTTGAGGACAACTATGCGGTCCAATATGCGACCGCATTTCGGTTCTGCGGACCGCATAGTTGTCGCATTGTTGCCCTTTGATTTTTGGGAGGGAGGTTATGTGACGCAATATGCGATTTCATAACATGTATGCAGACCGCATAGTGGTCGCAAACCTGGGCATATTGTTTTTGAATTTATCCCACCAGGAGGGCCATTCTGCGGTCGACTCTGCGAACCGCATGTCAGGAATGCGATCGCACTCCTGACCGCATTCCGGTGTCGGGCCCCTATTTTTCTAATCTTAAAACCCGACCCCAGTTCATTAAAACACCCCTCCCCTTCATGTTTAACTGATTTCTAAGCAAAAATAGAGCGAAGGGAGAGAGGGTTCTTGAGAGGGAAAATTCTTCGTCATCAAAATTGATTCTTCAAATCGCTCAAGCGCAGAATCTATCGAGTTAGTGTTATCTTCTTCACTCAAAGAGGTAGGTATTCACCCCATTTTCCCCAAGTTCTCATATTTTAATTAAGAGTAAAACACATAGGATGGTTTTTGAAAATGGAGGTCAAACCCATGCATGCATGTGAGTAAAACGACTTAATCTAGAAAAAGGGAAGAGGGTTGGAGTAAACTTCACAAAGAAGGGGTGGTAATCTAATGAGGTCGCCTAGCGTTCGATAAAATGCTTAAAAGAGTTTGAATTGTATGCATGATTTCAAATTCTGAGTTGAATATGTTTAATTTTGAACTAGATTGACGGTACTAGTCAATTCGATTATTTGTGAGTAAAAGTTAAAAAGGAATTTTAACCCCATGTATGTATGCTAACTTTAACCCTTGTAGAATCCCCTTGTTTTGACGAGCATGCGGTATGTGTACCTTGTATGAAAACATTTGAATTAATCGTCTTAGTTGATTTCCACCCCACTGTGTTATATGCGTGTGTGAAAGATGATTTGGTGTGCTTACCTTATTACGTGCAAAGCTTGTAATTTGCTTGAGAGTATCGGGGTGAAATGATGGGAATGAGTTGAATAATTATGGCAATGCCTTGTACATGAATTACTAATTGGTTAGAATTATTGTGCCTTGGGTTCAAATATATGAATTGTTGACGTGAACTTGTGATTCCTTGAAATGATAATCCTTGTGATACAATTGTCTGTGGTTGCTGTTATGAAATATGATTGTTAGGTGGTACGGGTTGCGCGCCATAACACGAAGTAATAAGGTTGATGGGTTGTGGTGATAAGGGTGGTCGAGGTAATATGGGTGGGCGAGGTAATAAGGGTGGCCGAGGTAATAAGGATGGAATGTGATGATTATCACTATTGAAATGAAAATCTATAAAAATCTTGAATATGGTGATTTTAAAAGGGGAAAATGAGAGCTTGTGAAACTTGTGGATACGGTTGTTTCTTTCCACATGGATTGATTGATTGGTTCTATAACTGGGATAATGTTTTTTCATACATACTAGTACTATTCCATAGTACTAACGTCCCTTTTGCTGGGGGCACTACATTTTCTTACATGAATATAGGTGGTTCTACAACAGGTAATTCAGTCCACCGTCAGTAGTGCCTCCTCTCCACTCCGCAGTTTAATTGGTGAACCCCACTTCCTCTCGGGGCCATGTGTGGTTCATGCCACCTTCTTTTGGGTCTATTTTATATTGTAAGGTATAGTCGGAGCGTTGTTTCCGGCAAGTATTGTATAAAATCCTATCACTCGTATAGGCTCCATAGACATAGTGTGGGTATTGTACATATGTATTTTGGGTAGTGACAATCGTGGTCCACGTGGTAGAAGTATGTATGTTCTATGAATCTTGCAAGTATTTAGTATCATATGTTACTAAAAGTAAGAGGAAAACATGAATTTAACTGGAGTTTTATGTTAAGTCTAAAATTGCTAATTCACATGAATAAGGTATATTGGAATCACGGGGTAACGCATGGGATAGGTGAGGCAAATCCAGGTCTGCTTGACTGGGGCCACCCGGTTGAGCGCCGGTCGTGTCCCTCGATTTTGGGGCGTGACAAACTTGGTATCATAGCCTAAGGTTTTTAAAGTGTCCTAGGATGTCTTGGAGTCGTGTGTAGTAGAGCCCTTCTTATTGGTGTGTTGTCGACCACATCTATAATTAGGGGGCTACATAGACATCGTGTACCCGATGGTGGGAGTGAGAGCGAATCCCCGACCTTGAATCCACCTAGCCTTTCTGTTCTAGACTAGAGTGTTCCTATTCCTGCTGTGTCGGAGTGTGCTGCAACCCCTTCCGCTGATATTCCTGATCCTTCTTCGGTTCCAGCTTCAGGTCCCGGTACTTCTGATGGGGAACTCAGGGGAGCTATTCATATGTTGGCTCAGTTAGTGGCTGCTCAGGCCCAAGGATCTCATGTTGCCCCTGCATCATCTAGCGGGCATGGAGATTCCGCCGGTTACAGATTCAACCAGTTTCTGCGGTTGGCCCCTCCAGAGTTCTCAGGTACTGATCCAAAGGCCGATCCGCCGGATTTTCTAGATGAGATGTGCAAGACGCTTTGGGTTATGAAGGCTGTAGAGACAGAGGAGGTGGAGTACAAGGTAGAGGTGGACCCAGTCGCTTCTATGATTTGAGTGGTCGCCTGAGTGCGGAGGCTTCTCCAGATGTTATTACAGGTATTCTGACTGTTCAAGCACTTGGTGTTTATGCTTTTGTTGATCCAGGGTCCTCTTTGTCATATGTTACCCCATTTATTGGTTCAATTTTTGGGATAGAACCGCAACAGCTTCATGAGTCGTTCTCTGTGTCGACTCATGTTGGTGATTCCATTACGGCCGCGTGCGTTTATAGGAATTGTGTTGTCACGGTGTGTGGTCGAGATACCACGACCGATCTTATCGAGCTTGGGATGGTAGATTTTGATGTTATCGTGGGAATGGATTGGCTTTACCTGTGCTTTGCTAAAATCGGCTGACGAACCCGAATTATGAGGTTAGAGTTTCCTAATGAGTTAGTTATTGAGTGGAGAGGGAATGGTGTGGTGCCAAAGTGTAGGTTTATTTCCTACCTTAAGGCTTCGAAGATGATTAAAAAGGGGTGTGTTTATCATTTGGTCCGGGTTGCGGACATCACTTTAGAAGTGTCTGACCCCGAGTCTGTCCCAGTCGTGAATGAGTTTCTTGAAGTATTTTCTGACGAGCTTCCGGGGATTCCGCTAGATTGAGAGATCGATTTCGGGATTGATGTATTGCCAGATACGCATCCAATATCTATTCCACCATACAGAATGACGCCAGCAGAGTTGAGGAAGTTAAAGGAGCAACTGAAAGACTTACTAGAGAAGGGGTTTATTCGACTAAGTGCGTCACCGTGGGGCGCTCCCGTTCTTTTCGTCAGGAAGAAGGATGGGTCACTTCGGATGTGTACTGATTATCGGCAGCTCAACAAAGTCACTATCAAAAAGAAGTATCCATTGCCTCGGATAGATGATTTGTTCAACCAATTGCAAGGTGCGAAGTTTTTCTCCAAAATTTATTTACGGTCTAGGTATCACCAGTTGAAGATCAGAGAGCAGGATACTCGTAAGACCGCCTTCAGAACTCGTTATGGCCATTTTGAATTTTTGGTAATGTCCTTTGGACTGACCAATGCTCCAACGGCTTTCATGGGTCTTATGAATTGGGGTTTCAAACCGTTTCTTGACTCCTTCGTGATTGTTTTTATTGATGACATCCTTGTCTACTCGCGGAGTCGGGAGGATCATGCTAATCACCTAAGGGAAGCTCTGCAGACTCTTCATCAACACCGATTGTATGCCAAGTTTTAAAAATGTGAATTTTGACTGGAGTCAGTCATGTTTTTGGGTCATGTTGTTTGCAGTGAAGGGATTAAGGTTGATCCATAGAAGATCGCAGCGGTTAAGGATTGGCCTAAACCAACGACCCCGTCAGAGGTTCGCAGTTTCTTGGGTCTAGTTGGGTATGATCGGAGGTTTGTGGAAGGATTCTCTACCCTCGCCTCCCCATTGGTTAAGTTGACGCAGAAAGCAATAAAGTTCCAATGGTCCGACGCTTGTGAGAAGAGCTTTCAGGAGTTGAAATCATGATTGACTTCGGCACCAGTGTTAACTTTGCCAGAAGGCACAGAGGCATTTGTGGTTTATTGCGATTCTTCAAGGGTAGGTTTGGGATGTGTGTTGATGCAACACGGGAAGGTTATAGAATATGCTTCTAGGAAACTCAAGAATCATGAGAAGAATTATCTGACGCATGATTTACAACTCGTGGCAGTTGTGTTTGCATTAAAAATCTGACGGCATTATTTGTATAGTGTCCATGTGGACATGTTCTCAGACCACAAGAGTCTCCAATATTTTTTCAAGCAGAAGGAGTTGAATTTAAGTCAGCGACGATGGTTAGAATTGCTTAAGGATTATGATATGAACATTTTGTACCATGCAAGGAAGGCAAATGTGGTGGCCGACACTCTCAGTCGGAAGTCTATGGGTAGTTTGGCTCATGTGATAGTGGGTAAGAGGCCTTTAGCTCGAGAGATTTATCAATTGGCCAGTCTGGGGGTCTGTCTCTCGACGTCAGACGAGGGAAATATTATGGTGTATAATGGGGAAGAATCATCACTTCTAGCATTGGCGCAGTTGAAGAAGGCAAATCTGAAAAACAAGATTTCGGCATTTTCACTCGGTAGCGATGATGGTGTATTGCGATGCTAGGGAAGGCTATTTTTTCAGAAGTGTGGATAATCTTCGGGAGAGGGTAATGGCGGAAGCTAAAAATTCCAGGTATTCCGTGCACCCAGGTTCTAAGAAGATGTATCATAATCTCCGGGAGGTTTATTGGTGGAGCGGTATGAATAGAGGTGTGGCAGACTTTGTATCTAAATGTCTGGATTGTTAGCAGGTGAAGGCCGAGCATCAGAGGCCCGGTGGGTTAACTCAGCTTATGGGAATTCTAATATGGAAATGGGAAATGATCAACATGGATTTAATGGTAGGGTTACCTTGCACTCAGTGCAAGTTCGACTCGATTTGGGTGATAGTGGATCGACTCACGAAATCAGCTCACTTCTTGCCAGTCAAGTCCACCGATATTGCAGAACATTACACTCAGTTGTATATCAAGGAAATAGTCAAGCTTCATGGTACTCCAGTTTATATTATCTCAGATTGAGGAGCCCAGTTCACAACAAAATTTTGGAGGAAATTTCAGCAAGGTTGGGGTACGCAGGTAAATCTCAGCACAGCTTTCCATCCGCGTACTGATGGTCAGGTAGAGCGGACTATTCAGATGCTTGAAGATATGTTACGGGCTTGTGTGTCGGACTTCAAGGGTAGTTGGGATGATCATTTACCGCTTATCAAGTTTGCTTACAATAACATCGTTCACGCTAGTATTCAGATGGCCCCATTTGAGGCATTGTACGCAAGAAGGTGTAGATCTCCGATTGGGTGGTTCGAGGTTGGTGAAGCAGAATTGTTAGGGCCAGATCTTGTGCACCAGGCATTGGAAAAAGTCATAGTCATTCAAGAGAGGATGAAAACCGCTCAGAGCCATCAAAAATCCTATGCGAATGTTCGTCGAAGAGAATTGGAATTCCAAGTTGAGGATTGGGTATTCTTGAAGGTATCTCCCATGAAGGGAGTGATGCGGTTTGGGAAGAAAGGGAAATTAAGCCCAAGGTATGTCAGGCTATATCGGATTGCTCAAAGGATAGGACAAGTGGCTTATATGTTGGAATTACCCCCTGAATTGTCATTAGTGCACCTGGTATTCCATGTGTCTATGTTGAAGAAAGTGGTTGGAGATCCATCAGCCATCGTGTCAGTTGAGACTATTGAGGTTAATGAAGAATTATCGTATGAAGAGGTTCCGATTTCTATTCTTGATAGAAAAGTCCGTAGATTGAGGAACAAAGAAATTGCTTCAGTTAAAGTATTGTGGCGAAGTCAGCACGTTGAGGAAGCCACGTGGGAAGCGGAAAATGAGATGAAAGAGAAATATTCCCATTTATTTGAATAATTCTAGTAGTGATCGTCCGAACTATCATCTCTAAGAAAATTATATTTTATGTTAAGTTTTCTGCAAAAGCACCCCATCTTCCCCTAATTGCCTTATTGTGTAATTTCCCAATGTGTGCTAAAACTGAACCCGCTGTTACTATTTGGGTAGTGTGCAACCCTTGAGGTAAATGGAATTTTTGTGGAACTTATGTGTTAGGAAAGTTATTAATATTATTGGAGGTTGGTAATTATTAATTAAAATGAAAATGGTGTATTGAGGTGATTGGGTTGTATGAGACTCATTAAAATGACCAAGTTATGTGCAAAAATGTGAATCGTGTGCAAATTTGTAGTATCAGAAGAAAGAGCTACGTGTAGTTGTTACAGTGATTGAATATATACAATTTGTTGAGGTAACAACGTTGCTTGATAGTTATTGAATAACCAAAAACTGTGTAATGATGCTTGGATTTGTGTTTTAGGGGCTCTCTGTCAGGTAGATACGCCTAATTACGAAGGACACTCTGGCAAAATTTTCTGAAAGCATTGGGGTTGGCAAAAATCTGGAAGCTGCATATCATTTTTTCCAAACCAAATGATTTCAAAAAATCATAATTCGAGACGAATGATTTTATGTTCGAGAGGATGTAAAGACCCGTAAACTTTTCTTGTTTAAAATGATGCCCGAATGAGTCCTCGAGATGTTTTTACTATGGAAATTTTTAAAACGGACCTAATTTGAGTAAAAAGTACCCCGGGACTTAAAGAATAAAATTTTCCAGAAAGTAGGTGTTATGCGACGCACTATCCGATCGCATAACGTGTATGCGTACCGCATTATGGTCACATACACGAGCAGATCACTGCCCCATTTGAGGACAACTATGCGGTCAAATATGCGACCGCATTTCGGTTCTGCGGACCGCATAGCTGTCGCATTGCTGCCCTTTGATTTTTGGGAGGGAAGTTATGCGACGCACTATGCAATCGCATAACATGTATGCAGACCGCATAGTGGTCGCATAATTGGGCAGATTGTTTTCGATTTTTTCCCACCTGGAGGGCCATTCTGCGGACCGCATGTCAGGAATGCGATCGCATTCCTGACCGTATTCCAGTGTCGGGCCCCTATTTTTCTAATTTTTAAACCCGACCCCAGTTCATTAAAACACCCTTCCCCTTCATTTTTAACTGATTTCTGAGCAAAAATAGAGAGAAGGGAGAGAGGGTTCTTGAGAAGGAAAGTTCTTCTTCATCAAAATTTATTCTTCAATCGCTCAAACCCGGAATCTATCTAGTTAGTGTTATCTTCTTCACTCAAAGAGGTAGGTCTTCACCCCATTTTCTCCAAGTTCTCATATTTTAATTAAGAATAAAACACATAGGATGATTCTTGAAAAGGGAGGTCAAACTCATGCATACATGTGAGTAAAACTTCTTAATCTAGCAAAAGATAGTAGGGTTGGGGTAAACTTTACAAAGAAGGGGTGGTAATCTAATGAGGTCGCCTAACGTTTGATAAAATGCTTAAAAGAGTTCGAATTGTATGCATGATTTCAAATTCTATGTTGAATATGTTTAATTGTGACCTAGATTGATAGTACTAGTCGGTTCGGTGATTTGTGAGTAAAAGTTAAAAAGGAATTTCGACCCCATGTACGTATGGCTAACTTTAACCCTTGTAGAATCCCCTTGTTGTGACGATCATGCGGTATGTGTACCTTGTATGAAAACATATGAATTGATCGTCTTAGTTGATTTCCACCCCACTGTGTTATATGAGTTTGTGAAAGATGATTTGGCGTGCTTACCTTATTACGTGCAAAGCTTGTAATTGGCTTGAGAGTATCGAGGTGAAATGATGGGAATGAGTTGAAAAATAATGGCAATGCCTTGTACATGAATTACTACTTGGTGAGAATTATTGTGCCTTGGGTCCAAATATATGAATTGTTTACGTGAACTTCTGATTCCTTGAAATGATAATTCTTGTGATGTAATTGTTTGTGGTTGCTGTTATGAAATATGATTGTCATGTGGGATCGGGTTGCGCGCCGCAACACGAAGTAATAAGGTTGATGGGTTTTGGTGATAAGGGTGGCCGAGGTAATAAGGGTTGCCGAGGTAATATGGGTGGCCGAGGTAATAAGGATGGAATGTGATCATTATCACTATTGAAATGAAAATCTACAAAACTCTTTAATATGGTGATGTTAAAAGGGGAAAAGGAGAAATTTTGAAACTTGTTGATTTTGGTTGTTTCGTTCCACATGCATTGATTGTTTGGTTCTGGTCTTGTCTATTATTTGTATTGTTTGATTGTACTTGGGATAAAGTTTGTTCATACATACTAGTACTATTCCATAGTACTAACGTCCATTTTGTCGGGGGCGCTACATTTTCTTACATGAATGTAGGTGGTTCTACAGCAGGTAATTCAATCCACCGTCAGTAATGCCTCCTCTCCACTCCGAAGTTGAATTGGTGAGCCCCACTTCCTGTCGTGGCCATGTGTGGTTCATGCCACCTTCTTTTGAGTCTATTTTGTATTGTAAGGTATAGTCGGAGCCTTGTTTCTAGCAAGTATTCTATAAAATCCTATCACTCGTAGAGGCTCCATAGACATAGTGTGGGTATTGTACATATGTATTTTGGGTAGTGACAATCGTGGTCCACGTGGTAGAAGTATGTTTGTTGTATGAATCTTGCAAGTATTTAGTATCATATGTTGTTAATGGTAAGAGGCAAACATGAATTTACCTGGAGTTTTATGTTAATTCTAAAATTGCTAATTCACATGAATAAGGTATATTGGAATCACGGGGTAACGCGTGGGATAGGTGAGCCAAATCTAGGTCCGCTTGAATTGGGCCACCCGGTTGAGCACCGGTCATGTCCCTCAATTTTGGGGTTTGACACGTTTTCCCCTATTTCTGCTTTATCGTATGTTTCTTAGCCTATTTATGTTGTTTTAGGTCGGTTGGTTCGGGTTCAGAATGGTCGTGGTGAGAACTGAGACACTTAGTCTCTTAAATTGGCTTAATAGTTGGAAAAGTCAACTGGGAGTTCACTTATTGGTAAATGACTTCGGAATGTAGATTTTATGGCTCGTACAACTTTGTTAGGTGATTTAGGACTTAGAAATGTGTTCGGAATGATTTTTTGATGTCTGGTGTAGAATTAGGCTTGAGTTGGCGAATTTAGTTTTTAGCGATTTTTGGTCGGTAGGGGAAAATAGGCAATGGGGCCGGAATGGAATTTCGAGAATTGGAGCAAGTTCGTAATGTCATTTTGGATGGTTTCGGCATCTTTGGTGAAACTTAGAAATCTCAAAGTTCATAGGCTTGAATCCGATGTGATTTTGGTGTTTTGGCGTTGTTATGGGATGTGTTGGCATGTTTCGTTGAGGTCCCGAGGGCCTCGGGTGTGTTTTGACGGGTTAACGGATATAGTTTGGATGTTGCGAAGTTGGAAAATTTTGCTGGTGTTCAATTCTGCTGTCCTTCTATGCGATCGCATAGGCGAGTTGGGGGCAGCATGAGTTTTATGCTATGCGATCACGTCAGTGGAGACCGCGATCGCATGAGAGTGGGTCCTGTGTGCAGCGCGATAACGTGGGTGAGGTCCGCGATCGCATAGGTGTTCTGAGGCGCGTGAGAGGGATGGATGTTTGAGCTATGCGAACGCGTGTGTGGGTTTACGAACACATAGAGTGGGTTTGGACTGTGCTTTGCGAACGCGTAGCTGGAAATGCGAACATACTGAGGTAATTAGGGGCACCTGTGCAGAATATTTAAATAGCCATCTTCGCGAATTTTAGGCCACTTTTCACCATTTGTGGACGAATTTGAAGATTTGGAGAGAGTTTAAAGAGGGAATCAAAAGGGAAACACTTGGAGGGAATATTTTGGACTTCATAACTCGATTCTATGTTGTTTTCTAAGTAATTAAATCGGAAATTAGTTGGATTTAAACCCAAAATTGGGGAAGTTAGGTCATGAGAAATTAGGACTTTAATTGAGTAACTGAAGGGGCAATTGTGGTCCGATTTTGGTGTTCACGGTATGTATAGATTTGTGGGAGGTTAGGATTATTGTGCTATAAATTTTATAGAATTCCAAGACGTGGGCCCGGGGCTCGGGTTTGGCCAATTTCGAGAATTGTGCCTAAAATTGATAATTTTCGTTTGAGCCTTGTTCCTTTAGAATATATTGATGATGTTAACATGGGTTTTGTTAGATTCAGAGCAATCGAGAGTCGATTCGAGGGGCAAGAGCATCGCAGATTAGTATTTTGGCCCGGGTAGAGGTTAGTAATGGCTATAAATCTTGTCCTGAGGGTATGAAACCCCGTACTTCGTATTTTCTCACTATTTTTAGAATGGCGCACATGTCGGATGATGAGTATTTGGCGTGCACTAATTTTTGGATTGGACTTGGTCCTCTCCGCGGCAACTATTGAGTTGCGCATTTTTACTCTACATCATATGATTAATTGTGTTCTAAAACAATTGCTATATTTGGGCTATAAGCAATGTTTGGGGCCTCGTGCTGACTTGTTTAGACCCCCTGGGGGATTTTTACGGGTACTTTCCTCATTGTGTTGACTTATGATTCACACTCAGTCATGTTATGTTTAACTGATTTCGAAACTCAACCTTATTTACACTATTTTGAGATATAAAATGATATTTTTTGGTCGAGTACCCCGTTTTACTGATACGCTCGAGGGGCTTTTGAGATATGCTGACTGAGTGAGGTCGAGGGCCTGATTGTGAGGATATTATATACCACGAGGTGGATTGATTTAGTGCTTGGGCTGAAGGAGCCCCTCTAGAGTCTATACACATCCCTAGTGAGCGTAGGTACCTACTGAGTGCGAGTATTAGTGCCGAGTGCCGAGTGTCGAGTGCCGATTGCCAAGTGCCGAGTGCTGAGTGACTAGGAGGCATGAATGATAGTGAGGTTGCCCGAGGAGCTGATACTAAGTGACTGTAAGGTATGCTGAGTGATGTTCTGCCCGATGGGCGATTTATGATTCATGTTTCGGCCCGAGGGACTACTTATGACTTATTTCATTTTACACTAAATTCTTCAGGTATTTTTATTTCTGAAATTTGTGGAAAACACATTTTTCAAAGAATTTTACTGAAGTTGGATTTTAAGGCATGTTGATTTCATTTATATAAGTATATACAGTTGGAAAGAAAGGATACGCTTATTGTGAACTGATGATTTGATTTTATGTATTTCTTACTGCTTCGACTTGATTTATTTCCATTACTACTGAATTGGCGTACTCACATTACTCCCTGCACCCCTGTGTGCAGATACAGGTGTTGATATCGAGCGTTAGTCATCTATTTGCACGCGGAGCCGGAGTCGGGAAATAGAGGTAGTTGTTCAGCGTCCACAGCGCCTATGGTTTCCCTTTCTTATTTTGCACCTAGTTCTTCGTTCCAAGGTTTTGTATTATAATAGTAGACTTTTTGGTATATTCCTTAAATTCTCATGACATGTTGACTCCGGATCTTGAGGATGGTTTTTTAACTGTTTAACTGTTTGTTTTGCTTAATAGATAAGTGATTTTATATACGTTTATGAAATGTGGGAAATGAGTTGGAAAATTTTGAAAGAAATTGTAAATATGTGATAGTTGGCTAACCTAGTTCCACGATAGGAGCCATCACGGCCGGTTTAGGATTTGGGGTCGTGACAAGTTGGTATTAGAGCCTAGTTTACATAGGACTCAACGGTCATCAGCACGTTTAGTAGAGTCTTGCGGATCTGTACGGAGACGTTTGTACTTATCTTTGAGAGGCTGCGGAACCCTTAGGAACAATCTCATTTTTTCATGAATTATGTCGTGCCATTTTGTTGACTCTGGAAATCTAAACTTCTGTAGTTTCATTCTCTCACAGATGGTGAGGACTCGCGCTACCGATCAAGGTAATAAACCACCAGCTAGACCAGCGAGAGGTCGAGGCCGCGGTCGAGGCCATGGTAGAGGTAGGGGACCAACCCTTGCAGCAGCCAGGACAATACCAGTTGATCCCCCTACTATTCAGAATCAGATTCCCACCACGGATACTTCAGTGGGACAGGATCAGGCACCGGCAGTGCCTATTGTTATTCCAAGTCATCAACAGACCTTGTCTCAGATCTTGATTGTGTGTACCCCACCTTTCTTAGGTCGGGGGAGGAAGTCAGACTCCACTTGCCCCGACAGCTGAGCAGGTTACTCAGGGCCATCAGACACCGGGGGCGGTTCCAGCCCAGCCGGTTGCTCCAGTTCGGGACTTCGTGGTTCCGATTATGCCAGAGGACGAGCAGCGTAGATTGGAGGGATTTAGTAAACTTCAGCCTCCGACATTCAGTGGTGCTGAGGGCGAGGATGGCCAGTGTTTTCTGGATAAGTGTCAGAGGATGCTGCGTACTATTGGGATTTTGGAGACCAGTGGGGTCTCATTTGCTACTTTTCAGTTTTCTGCTGCTGCTTTCACTTGGTGAGAGTCTTTTGAGAGGCATAGGCTTGTTGGTTCATCACCCCTCACCTAGCAGCAGTTCTCCACTATCTTCTTGGAGAAGTATGTACACAGTCTCACATGGAGGAGCAGTGCAAGCATTTTGAGAAGCTACGTCAGGGGGAGCTATCAGTGATGCAGTATGAGATGCGGTTTTCAGAGTTGGCTCATCATGCCACCGAGTTGGTTCCTACCGATAGGAACAGGATTAGGAGGTTTGTAGATGGCCTTACTTATCATCTCTGCCTTTTTATGACTCGGGAGAGAGTATCAGATGATACCTTCGAGCAGGTGGTAGATATTGCTCGAGATATTGAGTCGGTTTGCCGCCAGAAGCGAGAGGAGAGCGAGGCCAATAGGCCTCGTGGATCCGGTGGTTCTAGTGGTGTTCCTTCCTGGGAGAGTTTCAACATGGTAGAGGTCGTTCATTCATGCCTCCTCAGTCAGTCTGCCCAGCCGATAGTGGTGCATCTTCGGGGCATGGTCCACGGAGTTGTCACCTTTCGTTCTTCATTAGGTGCCCTTCAGGCCTAGAGTGCAGCTCGAGCACCACCAGTTTAGATTTCCTCTATGCATAATTCTTCTAGTGGCCATTCTGGTGCCAAGGGTTTCTATCAGTCCCCGTCTCCAGCTCCAGGGAGTTGTTTTGAGTGCGGAGAGTTTGGGCTCATGTGGAGGTAGTGTCCCCGTCTTTCTGGTGGTTCTTCTCAGTAAAGGGGCCAACCCTCGACTTCAGCTCCAGTTACTTCACCACGCACCTAGATGCTATAGCATCCGATGCAGTGATCGCAGGCATTGTCTCAGTCTGTCACCGAGATGTTTTGGATTTATTTGACAATGGTTCTATATATTCTTATATCTCATCATTTTTTCCCATTTCCTGGATATTCCATGTGGGTCTTTAGTCACGTCTGTTCATATGTCGACTCCGGTGGGTGATACTATTTTTGTGGACCGCGTGTATTGATCGTGTGTGGTATCTATTGGGGGTTTGGTGACCCGGGTGGACCTATTGTTACTCAGCATGGTCGATTTTGATGTGATATTGGGCGTGGATTGGTTATCTCTGTGTCATGCTATCCTTGACTGTCACGCAAAGACTGTGACCTTAGTTATACCAGGATGTTCAAGGGTTGAGTGGGGAGGTTCTTCTGAGTATGTGCCTAGTAGGGTGATTTCCTACCTGAAGGCCAAGCGCATGGTTGATAATGGGTGTTTATCTGGATTTTGTGAGGGATGACGGTGGTGAGACTCCCACTATTGATTCGGTTCCTGTGGTCCGTGACATTCCGAACGTGTTTCCCACAGACCTGCCAGGCATGCCAGCTGACAGGGACATTGATTTTGGTATTGACCCGGTGCCAGGAACCTAGCCTATTTCTATTCCACTGTATTGTATGGCACCAGTGGAGCTAAAGAAATTAAAGGAGCAGCTTCAGGAACTCTTAGAGAAGGGTTTCATTCGGCCTAGTGTGTTGCCTTGGGGTGCACTAGTAGTGTTTGTAAAGAAGAAGAATGGTTTTATGCGTATGTGTATTGATTATCGGCAGCTGAACAGAGTTACGGTGAAGAACCGGTATCCCTTGCCTCGTATAGATGACTTGTTTGATCAGTTGCAGGGTGCCAGGGTATTTTCAAAGATTGACTTTCGTTCCGGCTATCATCAGTTGAAGATTTGGGGGCCAGACATTCTGAAGACTACTTTCAGGACTACATATGGTCATTATGAGTTTCTGGTTATGTCATTCGGGCTGACCAATGCCCTAGCAGCCTTTATGCACTTGATGCACAGTGTATTCTGACCTTGTCTGGATTCTTTCTGCATTGTGTTTATTGACGACATCTTGGTGTATGCCCGATCTCGGGAGGATCATGATCAGCATTTGAGAGTTGTGCTTCAGACCATGAGGGAGAAGAAGTTGTATGCAAAATTTTTGAAGTGTGAGTTCTGGCTTGATTCAGTAGCGTTCTTGGGGCACGCGGTGTTCAGTGAGGGTATTCAGGTTGATCTGAATAAGATAGAGGCGTTGCAGAGCTTGCCTAGACCGTTATCAGCTACGGAGATTCGCTTCTTCCTTGGTTTGGAAGGGTACTATCGCCGTTTCATAGAGGGATTTTCATCTATTACAACACCTATGACAAGACTAACCCAGAAGGGTGCTCAGTTCAGGTGGACTGAGGAGTATGAGGAGAGCTTTCAGAAGCTCAAGTCAGCTTTGACTACAGCTCCAGTGTTGGTTTTGCCTATGGGTTCAGGTTCTTATACGGTTTACAGTAATGCCTCGAGAGTTGTCCTTGGAGCGGTTTTGATCTAGGATGGTAGCGTGATTGCCTACGCGTCCAGACAGTTGAAGGCGCACGAGAAGAGTTATCCAGTTCACGATCTTGAGCTAGCAGTTATTGTCCACGCCTTGAAGATTTGGTGTAATTATTTGTATAGAGTGTATTGTGAGATTATCACTGATCAACATAGATTGCAGCATCTGCTTAAGCAGAAGGGTCTGAATTTGCGTCAGAGGAGGTGGTTGGAGATTCTCAAGGATTATGACCTCACTATTCTATATCATCCGGGGAAGGCCAATGTAGTGGCCGATGCCCTGAGTCGCAGAATGGAAAGTTTGGGGAATTTGGCCTACCTTCCAGTAGCAGAGCAACCTTTAGCACTTGATGTTCAGGCTTTAGAAGGTCAGTTGGTTAGATTGGATCTATCAGAGCCCCCGCGGGTATTGGCTCGTGATTCCAGGGATGTGGTTATTGGTGATGATGGGGTCATGAGGATGCACGACCGAATTTGCGTGCCCAATATGGATGGACTTCGAGGTTTGGTTCTATCTTAGGCCCATTGTTCACGGTATTCCATCCATCCGGGTGTCGCAAAGATGTACCAGGATCTGAGACAGTATTATTGGTGGAGGCAGATGAAGAGGGATATCGTTGAGTTCGTGGCCCGGTGTCCAGACTGTTACCAGTTCAAGTATGAGCACCAGAGACCAAGTGGATTGCTTCAGAGATTAGATATTCCGGAGTGGAAGTGAGAGCGGATCACCATGGACATTGTATATGGGTTTCCTCAGACTTCGAGGAGTTTGATGCTATATGGGTTATTGTGGATTGGCTGACCAAGTTCGTGCACTTCATTCCTGTTTGTACTACTTATTCTTCGGAGCGGTTAGCTGAGATTTACATTAGGGAGATTGTCAGATTGCATGGGGTTCAAATTTCTATCATTTATGACAGAGGTACTCCGTTCACATCTCAATATTGGAAGGCCGTGCACAGAGAGTTGGATACTCAAGTCGAATTGAGCACAGTCTTTCATCCTCAGACCGAAGTGCAGTCGGAGCGTACTATTCAAATTTTGGAGGATATGTTGCGTGCCTGTGTCATTGATTATGGGGGTTCGTGGGACCAGTTTCTGCCACTCGCGGAGTTTGCATATAATAATAGTTATCAGTGGAGTATCCAAATGGCTCTGTATGAGGCTTTATATGGTATGAGGTGCAGATCTCCGGTTGGTTGGTTCGAGTCGTGCGAGGCTAGGCTATTGGGCACAGATTTGGTTAAGGATGCGTTGGGTAAGGTGAAGTTGGTTCAGGAGCGGCTTCGCACGGCGAAGTCTAGGCAGAAGATTTATGCGGATCGGAAGGTCCGAGATGTGTCTTTCATGGTTGGGGAGAAGGTGTTGCTGAAGATGTCACTCGTGAAGGGTGTTATGAGGTTCGGGAATAGGGGAAAGTTGAGTCCCCGATTCATTGGGCTATTTGAGTTGCTTCAGAGGATTGGGGAGGTGGCTTATAGGCTTGCCATACCTCCCAGCTTATCGAGTATTCATCCGGTGTTCCATGTTTTGATGCTCCGAAAGTATGTTGGTGACCCGTCTTGTGTTTTTGACTTCAGCACGGTTAAACTCTAGGGTGATATCTCATATGACGTAGAGCCACTGGCTATTTTGGGTCGTCAGGTTAGAAAGATGAGGTCTAAGAATATAGCTTCAGTGAAGGTTCAACGGAGAGGGAACCCGGTGGAGGATTCCACCTGGGAGACCGAGCAGGAAATGCGAAGAATATATCCTCACTTATTCGAGACTCCATGTATGTTTATTGACCCGTTCGAGGACGAATATAATTTTAATAGGGGGAGGATGTAAGGACTCGGCCGGTCGTTCCGTGAAATTAGCCCCGTTACCCCATGTTTCTTCCTTATCGTATGTTGCTTAGCCTATTAATGTTGTGTTGGGTTGGTTTGTTTGGGTTCAGAGTGGTCATGGTGAGAACTGAGACACTTAATCTCTTAAATTGGCTTAATAGCTGAAAAATTCAATTGGGAGTTGAATTATTGGTAAACGACATCGGAATGTAGATTTTAGGGATCAAACAGATTCGTTAGGTGATTTGGGACTTATGAGTCTGTTCGGAATGAAGTTTTGATTTACGATGTAGAATTAGGCCTGAATTGGCGAAAATTAGTTTTTGGCGATTTCCGGTCTGCAAGGGGAAATAGGCTATCAGGGTCGGAAAGGAATTCCGGGAATTGGAGCAGGATTGTAATGTCATTTTGGATATTTTTGCCAATTTTTAGGTCAATAATAAATGTTTTGGATGGTTTCGGCATCTTTGGTGAAATTTAGAAATCTCAAAGTTCATAGTCTTGAATCTGATGTGATTTTGGTGTTTTGGCATTCTTTTGGGTGTTTCGAAGGCTCGGCTAAGTTTGAATAAGGTTATGGGATGTGTTGGCATGTTTGGTTGAGGTCCCGATGGCCTCGAGCGTGTTTTGACAGGTTAACGGATCATGTTTGGATGTTGGAAAGTTGCTAAATTTTGGTGGTGTTCAGTTCTTGTGTCCTTCTATGCGATTGCGTGGGTAAAAATGCGATCGCATAGTCTTGTTGGGGGAAACATGAGTTTTATGCTATGCGATCGCGTGGGTAAGAATGTGATCGCATAGGCTAGTTGGGGGAAGCATTGGTTTTATGCTATGCGATCGCGTGAGTGGAGGCCGCGATCGCGTGAGAGTGGGTCATGTGTGTAGTGCGATCGCGTTGGCGAGGTCCGCGATTGCTTAGGTGTTTTGAGGCGCGTGAGAGGGATGGATGTTTGAGCTATGTGAACGCGTGTGTAGGTTTGCGAACACATAGAGTGTGTTTGGACTGTGCATTGCGAACGGGTAGCTGGAAACGCGAACGCACTGAGGTAATTAGGGGCGCCTGGGCAGAATGTTTAAATAGCCATCTTCGCGAATTTTAGACCACTTTTCACCATTTGTGGACGGATTTGAGTCTTTAGAGAGAGTTTAAAGAGGGAATCAAAGGGGAAACACTTGGAGGTAAGACTTTTGACTTCATAACTCGATTCTATGTTGTTTCCTAAGTAATTAAACCGGAAATTAGTTGGATTTAAACCCAAAATTGGGGAGGTTAGGGAATGAGAAATAGGTACTTTAATTGAGTAATTGAAGGGGCAATTGTGGTATGATTTTGGTGTTCTTGGTATGTATATAATTGTGGGAGAATGAGGATTCTTGTGATGTAAATTTTATAGAATTTCGAGACGTGGGCCTAGGGCTCGGGTTTGGCCAATTTCGAGAATTCTGCCTAAAATTGATATTTTACGTTTGAGCCTTGTTCATTTAGCGTATATTGATGATGTTAATATGGTTTTGGTTAGATTCGGAGAAATCAAGAGCCGATTCGAGGGGCAAGAGCACTGCGGATTAGTATTTTGGCCGGGGTAGAGGTAAGTAATGACTATAAATCTTTTCCTGAGGGTATGAAACCCCGAACTTCGTATTTTCTCACTATATTTAGAATGGCGCACATGTCGGATGACGAGTATGTGGCGTGCAATGATTTTTGGATTGGACTTGGTCCTCTCCGCGGCAACTATAGAGTTGCGTAGTTTTACTCTAAATCATATTATTAATTGTGTTCTACAACTATTGCTATATTTGGGCTATAAGCCATGTTTGAGGCCTCGTGCTGACTTGTTTAGACACCTTGGGGTCTTTTACTGTTATTTTCCTCACTTTGTTGACTTATGATTTACACTCAGTCATATGATGTTTAACTGATTTCGAAACTCAGCCTTATTTACACTATTTTGAGATATAAGATGATGTTTTAGGGTCGAGTACCCCGTTTTACTGATACGCCTGAGGGGCTTTTGTGAGTTTCTCACTGAGTGAGGCCGAGGGCCTGATTATGAGGATATGATATGCCACGAGGTGGCTTGATTTTAGCGTTTGGGCTGAAGGAGCCCCTTTGGAGTGTGTACAGAACCCCAGCGAGCGCAGGTACCTACTGAGTGCGAGTGCCGAGTGCCGAGTGACGAGTGACTGGGAGGCATGAGTGACAGTGTTGTTGCCCGAAAGGCTGATACTAAGTGACTGTGAAGTATGCTGGGTGATGTTCTGCCCGAGGGGCGATTTATGATTCGTGTTTTGGTCCGAGGGGCTACTTGTGACTTATTTCATTTTACACTAAATTCTTCAGGTATTTTTATTTCTAAATTGTTGGAAAACACATTTTTCAAAGGATTTTACTGAAATTGTCTTTTAAGGCATGTTGATTTCATATATATACTGTTGGAAAGAAAGGCTATTCTTATTGTGAACTGATGATTTAGTTTTATGTGTTTCTTACTGCTCAGACTTATTTATTTCCATTACTACTGAGTTGGCGTACTCATATTACTCCCTGCACCCCTGTGTGCAGATACAGGTGCTGATACCGAGTGTTAGTCATCTATTCTGTGCGGAGCCGGAGTCGGTACATAGAGGTAGTTGTTCAGCGTCCGCAGCATCTCTATTTTCCCTTTCTTATATTGCACCTAGTGCTTCGTTCCAAGGTTTTGTATTATAATAGTAGACTTTTTGGTATATTCCTTAGATGCTCATGACATGTTGACTCCGGATCTTGAGGATGGTTTTTGGACTTTTTAGCTGTTTGTTTTGCTTAATAGATTCAGTAATTTTATATGCGTTTATGAAATGTGGGAAATGAGTTGGAAATTTTTGAAAGAAACTGTAAATATGTGATTATTGGCTAGCCTACTTCCACGATCGGCGCCATCACGACCGGTTTAGGATTTGGGGTCGTGAGACTGTTTGTCGTCATGAAACTAGACGTGTCGGTGTAGGCATAGATTTCCACCTTGTGGTGTAAACTACGAAAAAATATCTTCCTTGAGAAGGTGCTATTTTGTGCTATTAATAGCATGACACAGTCGATTCCTACATCACTACGATGAGATGAACAGAGCAAGTAGGGTATATGATACTTGCCGCTAGGTATATAACCTAGTTGACCTTCTTGTGTTGGTTATGGTATAGTACTCCTGGTGAAAAGGTAAAAGATATTTTTTTACGCTTATGCCTAATGACATGGAAGGGTTTGAATGACTTAATGAATTTCAAAATGATTTTGACAGATTCTAATTAGAATTATGAGTCGATATAAATAATTTAAACGTCTGTATCATTGTTTACATTTTTCAAGCCTTTTCATTTGAAACGAAAAAGAACATGAATTGGTATAATTGTATCTGTTATATGTCAAATGTTGATTGCATTATTTTTATAAAGTCTTGTCATAGAAACTTGAGTTAGAGACAATCCATGCACTTATTGAGTAACGTGGTGGTGTACTCAGCCCTAAGGTTCCCCTCTTTAGGGTCTCTCTTACTTTACATGTTTTCAGGATGAGACGTGGTACGTGATGAGAGGATGAGGCTAGGATGAATCTCTTGCCCAAGCATATAGCAAGGCACCATTTCTATTACCTGGTAGCCTTCATGTTGATCTTACTTAGTTTTGATTGGGGTTTATCCCAAGTATTTATTTCATCCTCATACACAATACATACATAACTTTCCAATATGGACCATGATTTCTGAATACGTACAGTGACTACCCAAAATACACATATAGACCCACATCATGTCTACAGAGCCTCTATGAATACTAGGAATTTATACAATACTTTACCGACAACAAGGCCCCGGCTATACCTTACAATACATAATAGACTCAAAGGATATGGCATAAATTAAACACGGGAGGAAGTGGGGCTCACCAGTACTTGCTGAAAGATGAGGAGGAGGCACCACTAATGGCGAACTGAGCTACCTGCTATGGATCCACCTACATCCATATAAGAGATGTAGCGCCCCGGCAAAAGGGACGTTAGTATTGTTGAATAGTACTAGCATGTATGAGCAAACTTTACTGAAAGTAAAATCAAGAAATTCACAAATAGGCACCACTAAAGGAACCAACACATAGTGCACAGTGATATAGAAACAAGTACAATTCACACCGAATGTTCGTACACCAACAAGGTGACTCTACGAACATTAAATTTAGCCATACATACATTGAGTCGTCCCCTTTTTAATTTTTATCACAATTCACCGGACCATCTAGCACCGTCAATCTATTCCACAATGCTACCTACTTCACTTAGCATTAGGAACCCTGTACTCAATTGATCATTTTATCAAAAAATATGTGACCCCTTAGACCACTAACCCCCTTTTGAGAATAATTACCCAAACGTGTTCTTCCCTTTACTAGATTATGGGATTTAATTCACATGCATGCAAGATTTCACTTTTTATTTTCAAGACCCAACCTATGTGTGTTTTATTCCTACACAAAATCTGGGAGATTGGGAAAATAGGGTGAAGACTTACCTCTTTGAGTGAAGAAGATGACAATAACTTTGAAATTTTCAGGCTTGAGTGATTTTGAAAAACCAAATTGGATGATGTTGAAACCTTCTCTCTCAAGAACTCTCTTCTTCTCTATCTATTTTTGGTCAGAAAATTGTTAAAAATTAAGGGAAGGGGTGTTTTATAAAATAGGGGGTCGGGTTTAAAATTTAGAAAATAAGAGCCCCGACACAGAAACGCGGTCAGTAATGCGATCGCATTCCTGCTATGCGGTCCACATTCTTGTCGCATAGTTGGCCTTCAACTGGGCAGAAATGGGAACCACACTGACAAGGTATGCGACCACTATACGGTATACATGTTATGCGATCGCATAAACTCCCTCGCAAAAACCATTGGGCAAGAATGCGACAACTATGCGGTCCGCATACCCAAAATTCTATCGCATTTCGGGCCGCATAGTTGTCCTGAATTTGGAGAGGCTACTGTCCAGGTATTCGACCACTATGCGGTCCGCATACCTTTTATGCGATCGCATAGTGCGTCGCATAACGCGCAATTTCTGGAAAATTTTAATCTTTCAAGTTCTGGGATACTTTTTACTCAGAATAGGAACGTTATTAAGAATTTCTACAGTTATAACATCACAGGGACCTACTCGAGCATTATTTTAGACATAGAAATTTTACAGGTCTTTACACGATTATTATATGTGGACACGGTTCATTCGACAGTTTGGTTCTATACAATATTCTCCTGTCGAGACCCTCTTTGGCATATTTTAATCCCATCGAGGAGATGACCTCCCGGGGGGATGCCTCTCAGTATTTGAGATTGTCTGAAGAGAAGCCTTGAATACTTGATGAGTTCTCCTTAGGTAGCATATGGATGTTGCCTCGTTAAAAACCTTGTCGGTAAAACCCATTTGGGATAAAATCTGACATGAGAGAAAAAGAGCGCAACGCATGCCGTAAAACCTAAGTCCTTCAAGCTGGAGGGTGCTTCCATTCCTTTCAATCGAACACCTGCACATAGGTTAGTGTAAAATGTTGAGGAAAGAGGGAGAAGGTTGTACCTTAACTGTGGTGGCGTTCATGCCTCGATATTCTTCAACCATTTGTTCCGAGGACGCGACACGGTCCTTTATTCATTCATCCGAGAATGTGGTTTCTGATTGCTACTCGGTTGTTTGCTTGTTCTTTGGCTCCTTCGATGTAGAAGGTGTCGGTTCTGGTGCCACATCATGCACTGCGAACATTTCTTTTGCTGCGTGCTGCTCTCCGTACACTGATTTTTTTCAATCCTTCGTAGGAAACTCCATCATCTGATGAAGAGTTGATGGCACCGCCCTCATACCGTGAATCCATGGCCTTCCAGGAAATGCGTTGTATCTCATGTCACCTTTGATGACATGAAACTTGGTATTTTGAATTGTATCGGCCACGCTGACTGGGAGGATGATTTCCCCTTTCATTTTCTCTCTCTCAATGTTAAATCCGTTGAGGACATGGGAGGCACGATCTAGTCGATCAATCCGAGTTGCTCTACCACCCTCGACCTGATTATATTGGTCGAGCTACCTGGATCCACGAGCACACGTTTAACTTGAAATTTATTTAACAGAAAAGAAATTACCAGGGCATCATTATGAGGTTGAGACAAGGTCTCGATGTCCTTCTCATTAAATGAAAGAGCATCTTCGGGCACATAGCTCCGAGTTCGTTTTTCCCTGGTGATGGATACTTTTGTTCGCTTGAAAATGGTTCCCTGATTGACGTCGACTCCTCCAATAATCATGTGGATGACGTGTTGGGGTTCTTCCGTTTCATTTTTCCTATTCGCCTCTCTTTCCCAAAATTTGTTTTCAGCTCGATCGCTGAGGAACTCTCGAAGGTTCCCTTTGCTAATCAGTTGAGCCACCTCTTATCTGAGCTGTCTGCAATCCTCGGTCCTATGATTGTGGGTACCGTAATATTCACATATGAAGTCAGGGTTCCTCTTCGAATGATATGATAGCACGGGTCTTGGCCACCTGGTGCCCATAATTTTGCTTATGGTCGATACGATGTTTGAAACATCGATGTTGAAGTTGTATTCAGATACCCGGGGTGCCTCTACCGGCCATGTGTGTCTATCTAACCCTGCTTTGCTCTAGTGTCCCCGGGGATTATAGCCTCAATCTATCCTTTGGTCACTTCGAGGTATGTTACGCCTCAGGATATTTCTTTGATTTTCTGTATACGGTTGATACCTTTCGTTGATTGGCCTCGGCTCTCTTTCTGGAATCCTCAATTCCTTTGTTAAGATCCTGCTGGGATACACCGAGCCTGAGAGGGCTTCTAATTGGTCGTCCTAGACTTTGATCTTCGATTGATACATGTTGTGTACATCCGCCCAAACTACGGCGGGATACTCGATTAACTTTTGCTTCAAATTCATTGAAGCTATCGAGCTTCGTTCATTCAAGCCCTGAGCGAAGGTTTGTACTACCCAATAGTCGGAGACTGGAGTTATTCTATCCGTTCCAATTGGAAGTGGGAAACGAACTCCCTTAACATCTCGTTCTCTCTTTGTTTGATTTTGAAGGCGTCAGACTTTCTCGTAGCGACTTTGATGGCACCGGCATGTGCCTTCACAAAAGAGTCTGCCATCATGGCAAACCAATCTATCGAGTTCGGGGGCAGGTTATGATACCACATCATGGCCCCTTTAGACAGTGTTTCTCCCATTTTTTTCAATAAGAAGGGTTCCATCTCGTCATCTCTTAGATTGTTCCTTTGACAACACAAGTGTAAGTAGTAATGTGCTCATTAGGGTCCGAGGTCCCATTGTACTTCGGGAGATCGGGCATTCTAAATTTCCTCGGGATAGGCTTCGGGGCTGCACTTGATGGGAATGGATTTTGCACGAGGTTTTTTGAATCTAAACCCTTTAAAAATGGGGGTGCGCCCGGGATCTTATCGACCCTCGAGTTATAGGTCCCCAACTTTTTGTCGTTAGCTTCTATCTTCTGTTCGCCTGATTCAGTCCGCTTTGTGAGGTCTTTGAGCACCTTCATAATAGCGGGGTCAGATGTTGACTTATTATTGGTCGACCTTTCTGGTGCTTGCCGACTCGAGGAGTCATTTCTCGTGGTGTTGTGGTAGGAGTTGACTGATGGCTTTGTAGCTGAGCAATGGCTACCTGTTGTGCTTGCAACATCTCGAAAATGACATGGAGACTAACTTCCCCTTCCTTTTGAGTGAGAGTTCGCTGCACTTCATGTTGGTCTCTATCGCACACACTCCCGTCTATATGAGAGCTTACATTGATACGTTGAGCGTTGCGTGAGCCTTCATCGACGAGAATTTTCACCGGTGCCCCTTCAAGGTTTTGTGGTGGTACACCGGCACCTGAAGTCGTTGCGCCGCTCTCTCCATGATCCTCAGGACCGTTGTTTTTATGTGCATTTAATGAGTTATACATTTTTTGACCTGAAATTAAAAATTGTTGGACAAGAAAAAGTGTAAAGAATGACTTGTGTTTTTAGAAAACTAGCACTGAAAGAGTCACTATTATTTTTAGCCCCATGGTGAGAGCCAAATTGTGTACCTTGAAAATGGTAATTACAATTATATTTTATTTAGTGGTTCTACAAATACGTGATCTATTTTAATACCAGTTGTTTAGGCAATATATGTTAAGCGACAAGTAAGAAAACGAGATAATGGTGAGGGATAGTGAGATTATGCAAACCGAGCAGTGGAGATATGGGGTCTCGAGCTTGATCAAAATAGGCCTCGAGGTCGAGCTCGAAGATGGTACAACAGGTATAGAAGGCTTCGAAGATGGCCTCTTTAAGATCAATAATGAGTAAAAAATGAAGAACAATTAATGAACACAATAAATGAGAAGCAATAAATCAATGGAGAAATTATAAAGAATGTTTTAAGTTTAAAGAGCAGAGAATGTTCTTGTTCTTGTATTGAATATCATATGTCTTACAAAATGACAAGGGTATTCTATATATAGGAAGGGGAATCCCAACATAGTACAGGTAAAATTAGTACAAAGAAATGTAGATGGTACATCTATTTAATTTTGCGGTACGGGCTTGTTCTATTCTTGCGGACTTGGTCAGCTTTAACCACGTGCCTTTTGGAACTTCCCATTCTTCCATGATGGTCTTCGATCTTTTACCCTTCCTCGAGGTATTTCGATTCCTCGGGATACGTCCTCGAGGAATGCACCTCGGGGTTGAACATCGGATTCTGCTCCGACACAATCGAGGTCGAAGCTCGAAACGCTGTAGAAGCCTCAAAACGGTCTTCCCCGATTTTACCGTATACACTCATGATAGATGATGATAATGGCTCTTCAAAATCGCAACAAAATGGCTCAAATAAGAGAAATAGGATAAAATGAGCCAAGACTCGATATGCCAACTTATACATTGCCCATTGCAATCGCGGCCCAAGGTCTCGCGATAGCGAAGAAGAAATACCCCTGCTGACCAAAATGACCTACACGATGAATCTGACATATCGCGAATATGAAACACCAACAATCTCCCTACCTTGAACATAAGGCCACTTCGCGTTCGTGAAGACCTGCTCCTGCAGGCCTGCCTCAACACTATGCGAACACGTACATCAACTCGCGAACGTGAAGAAGAAGGCCATGCCACTATATGATCGCGGAGAATCACCAGTGAATGCGAAGAACAACAGACTCACGGATCCAGATTACCTTTCCCAATCGCGACTCCTTATCTGCAATCGCGAAGCATACCAAACACACCGGAAACCAACAGTTGTAACACAAAGGGAAATGGTCCAAAATCATCCTGAAACACACTTGGGGCCCCCGGAACCCCATCCAATCAAACTAACAAGTCCCAATACCTTATCCAAACTTATATAAGGGCTCGAAACACCACGAGTGATTACAAATTCACGAATCGTCAAGTAAAATCATTCTTTTAATTTTCAAATTTTCAAACTTCGTCGAAAGCATCTGAATAACTCTTATACATTCCGGATTACGACCAAACATCACACACAAGTTCCAACAAACTAAAAAAACCTATCCACGACCCCGGAAGACCGCCTAGAGTCTTATAACACTATATTACACTAAAAGTCAAACTTACCGAATTTCAAAACCTTCAAAATGCAAACTCTTGATATTAAGCAATAAAACGCTTGTGGACCATTCTATATTCAACCCGAACATAAGACCATGTCTCAAATCACAGTGCAAACTTATGGGAACCTTCAAATCTTGTTTCCAAGGTCGTATACTCAAAAGTCGAACACTAGTTAACTCTTCCACTTAAAACTTCCGAATTGAGAATCATTCTTCCAAATTGACTTTGAACTCCCCAAAAATAAAAATTGACTACATGAGCAGGTCATAATACATGAACTGAATCTACTCCACATCTCAAATGGCTGAATGACATGCTAGAGCTCAAAATGACCGGTCGAGTCATTACACATCTCTTTGCCCGACCTCCTCGAGCACACTAGGAACGTGTAACTTCGGAAGAAAACCAAAGTTAAGGTGACAAGCGTAAAGACCCCAATAATGTAAAGTCAAAAGACAATAAAGGAAATGAATTCAGAAAAATAAAGAGGAAACGTCGCAAATTCAAAAGGAGGATCCAACAAGAAGGAGAAAACATCTACAAATTCGAAGGAAGATCCAACAAAAGGGAGAATACTCCACAATTGAAAGAGGAGAAGCTCCAGAAAAATAAATAGGAGGGATTCCAACAAGATAAGAAAAGGAAAAAAGAGAAAAAAAGAAGAAAAATAGCTCCTGCAAAGCAGAAGAAACCCCTAAAACAAGGAATAAAATCAAGAAAAAGAAGAACAAAAATCTCATACAAGTGCAATAAGTAGTCAACGCAAAGAAAGTGACATCAAGGCAAACAAGATCAAGTTCCAAAGTTTTGTTTGAACGCCAAAAACGCGGATACAGTGCAGTGCTCAAGGACAGACTTGTCACTTTCTTCCCAAATGAATATCCTACCCGTACCCAAGCCTACATTACAAGAGGATGATAAAGTATTGCATGATCCTATCCCAAGTGTTATAGCATTAGTGGATACGTACATAAAGGCCAAGCACATGTATCCAAATCGTATGAATTGAACGTCATTCTGAGTGTGAGTGTGTGTCTCAAAAATGTCCTAAAATAAAAAGTACTTCAAATATGTGTGCAAATTGGAACATTCTTTGTGGTAAGGGCACTTGAAACACGAGCATATGCAGAATTCAAACCCTTTGATTGAAGCAAGACGAAAAAATCTTGTTGAACTTAGGTATACATGAGGTAACAATCGAAGTAATAAGAATTACCCATAAGCTGATCCTGGTTTGCTGGAAAGTATATGGTGGAAATTTTTATACACAAAACTAATTCTTGGTACCAACTGAAGTCAATAAATGATAGATCAATCTTCCTTAAATTTTCAAACTTTCAGAAAATCTCTACAAAATACTACAAAACCAACAAAAATGCGGAAAATAATGAAGAAAAAGAGTCAAGTAGGACCCCATTTTCATCAATTTTCGTGCATATTTGATGAGTGGTGATTTTACCACTTGTTTTAGCCTCTTCTCATTAGATTTTGCATCCCTAAATGATAACATGAGGTCGTTTATAGTGTGTATTGCTCGAATTTCAAGGAAATGGTGCCATGAAGTGGTTGGTGTTGAATTGGAGTGGAGTTGAGCACAAAATGGTGAAAAATGCACAAAACCTCCAGTTAATCCGCACCTACGGACTCTGAGCTGCTGGTGCAACCTCATATCTGCGGAATATGGAACGCACATGCGAATAAGAGTTAAACTATACAAGAGCCGCACCTGTGGAACCGCACGTGCGACCTTTCGTCCGCATCTGCAGAGATTGATCAAGATACCCAGACTCGCGCCTGCAATGGTGAGTCCGCTTCTGCGGAGCCGCACCTGCGAGAAATCTTCTGCAGGTGCGGTCAACGGGCATCAGGACTGGGCAGAATTGTAAAATCAAATTTTCTTATTCCCAAATCACATATACTCGACCTAGCAGATATTTTGGGAGATCTTTGGACATTATAAAACATATTTTGAGTCTTGCAAACTAAAGGAGAACAATTCTTGAAGCTAGGGTTTGCACACACACATGGATTTTGAAGATTTCAAGCTTGTGGTTAAGGATTTCTTACCCATTTATGTTTATTTCTTCATTTCCTTGCTTTGTATTGAATATTTATGTGTCTAGTATTTATTTACACCACTAATTCTTGTTTATGGAAATATTCATGTTTAAAGTGTGGATTAAATACCTTGTTATGCTTATGTATTGAATGATTTTTCATCTTTTATGAAGTGATGTCACGACCCCAAATCCTAAACCGGACATGATGGCGCCTATCATGGAACTAGGCTAGCCAATAATCACATATTTACAGTTTTTTTCCCAAATCCCAACCAACTGCAAGCATTTCATAAAGTATATAGAATTTACTAAATCCATTAGGCAAAATAAACTGTAAAACAGTCCAACCAACCCCAAAACCGCGAAGCCAACATGTTATGACCATCTAAGAGAAATATGCCAAAAGGTATACTATTATAATACAAAACCTCCAAACGAATAGCTAGATACAACAAAGAAGGGAGAACAGAGATGTTGCGACGCTGAACAGCTACCTCTATATCCCAAACTCCGGCTCCGCACGGAATAGATAGCTAATGCTCGGTATCTGCACATGAATTTGTACATAGAGGTGCAGGGAGTAATGTGAGTACGCTAACTCAGTAGTAATGAAAATAAATCAAGTTTAAGTGGCAAGAAAGACTTAAAAATCAATACCATCAATTCACAATATGCACAACCTTTATTTCCAACAGTATATACATAGATATATGAAATAATTAGGCCTTAAAACGAACTTCAGAAAAATCCTTTGAAAAATTTGTTTTTCAACAATTTTAAACTGAAATATTTAGGGTAAAAAATGAAATAAATCAAAAGTAGCCCCTCGGGAAAAACATGAATCATAAATCGCCACTGTGGTAGAACATCACTAAGGACCTCACAGCCACTCAGTATTAACCCCTCGGGCAACCTCACTGTCACTCATGCCTCCTAATCACTCATCACTCGGCACTCGGGACTCAGCACTCAGTAGGTACCTGCGCTCACTGCGGGTGTGTACAAACTCCGGAGGGGCTCCTTCATCCCAAGCGCTAATATCAAGCCACCTCGTGGTGTATCATATCCTCACAATCAGGCCCTCGACCTCACTCAGTTAGAACCTCTGAAAATCCCCTCGGGCGTATCAGTAAAACGGGGTACTCGACCCAAAACATCATTTTATATCTTAAAATAGTGTAAACCAGAATGAGTTTCGAAAATAGTTAGCACAACGCGAGTGAGTGTAAATCATCAATAAACAATGAGGAAATAGCATTAAAAAGCCCCCAAGGAGTCTAAACAAGTCGGCACGAGGCCTCAAACATGGCTTATATCCCAAATATAGCAATAGTCTTTAGAACACAGTTTAACATATGATTTAGAGTAAATACGTAACTCAATAGTTGACATGGAGAGGACCAAGTCCATTCCAAAAATCAGTGTGCGCCACATACTCGTCATCTGATATGTGCGCCATTCGAAAAACAGTGAGAAATATGGAGTCCGTGGTTTCATACCCTCGGGACAAGATTTATAACCATTACTTACCTCTATCGGGCCACAACACTCATCCGCGATGCTCTTTCCCCTCAAATTGTCTCATGATTGCTCCGAATCGAACCAAAACTAGTTTAACATCATGAATATATGCTAAAGGGGCACAACCCAATCGAAAACTATCAATTTATACAATAATCTTGAAATTCGGCCAAACCCGAGCCCCAAGCTCACATCATGAAATTCGATAAAATTTACTTCACTAGAATCCTCGTCCTCCCACAATTTTATACATACCAAGAACACTAAAATCGGACCACAATTTCCCACTCAAATCCTCAAAAGAAAATCCCAATTTCCATGCACCTTCTTCCCCAAATTTAGGTTTAATTCCAACAAATGTTCTAGTTTAATTACTTAGAAAACGACATATAAATGAGATATGAAGTTTAAAACCTTACCTCCAAGTGATTCCCTTGATTTCCCCTTCAATTCCCTCTCAAATGGCTCTCAACTCGTTCACAAATGGAGGAAAGAAATGAGCTAATCTCGCACAAATGGCCTTTAAAACATTCTAGCCAGCCATTTATTTTCCTCAGTGTGATCGCATTCCCAACGATGCGTTTGCGATGAACATACCACCCTTCTAAATGCGTTCGCATAAAACACACCCGTTCGCGTAGCTCAAACACCCATCCCCTCGCGCGCCTCAGAACACCTTATGCGATCGCGGACCTTACCCACGTGATCGCACTGTACATATAACCCACTCTACACGATCGCGTCCTCCACCCACGCGATCGCACTGCATATAACCCATGCTTCCCCCAAGAAGCCTATGCAATCGCATTCTTACGCATGTGATCGCATAGAAGCACACCAGAACAGAACACTAGCAGAATTTGCAACTTCTAACATCCAAATTTGATACGTTAAACTGTCAAAACACACCCGAGGCCCTCGGGACCTCAACCAAACACGGCACCACAACCCATAACCTTATTCAAACTTAGTCGAGCCTTCGAAACACCAAAAACAACACGAAAACATCAAAATTACATCAAATTCAAGCCTATGAACTTTCAAACTTCTAAATTTCGCCAATGATACCGAAAGCAACCAAAACACATCCGACTGACCTAAAAATTTGCACACATATCCAAAATGACATTACGAACCTGCTCTAAGTGTCGGAATTCCATTTCGACCCCGATAGCCTATTTTTCACTGCCGACCGAAAATCTCAAAAAACTAACTTTCGCCAATTCAAGCCTAATTCTACACCGGATATCAAAACTTCATTCCAAACACACTTCTGAGTCCCAAATCACCTAACTAAGCTATCTGAGCCATAAAATTTGCATTCCAAGGTCATTTACCAATAATTCAACTCTCAGTTCACTTTTTCAACTATTAGGCTACTTTAACATACTAAGTGCCTCAATTCTCACCATGACCACTCCGAACCCAAACCAACTGACCCAACACAACATAGACAGGATAATAAATATATGATAAAGCAGAAATAGGGGAAACAGGGTTAATCTCACGGAACGACCGACGGGGTCGTTACATCTTCCCTCTCTTTAACAAATGTTCGTCCTTGAACGGGTCTAGAAACATACCTGGAGTCTCGAATAAGTGAGGATATATGTTCGCATCTCCCGCTCGGTCTCCCAGGTGGCACCCTCCACTGGCTGCCCTCTCCACACTGAACCTTCACTGAAGCTATATCCTTAGACTTTAACTTTCTGACGTGTCGACCCAAAATAGCTACTGGTTCTACCTCATATGACATATTACCCTCAAGATGAATCGTGCTGAAATCCAAAACATGAGACGGGTCACCAACATACTTTCGAAGCATCAAAACATGGAACACCTAATGAATGCTCGATAAACTGGGAGGCATAACAAGCCTATAAGCCACCTCCCCAACCCTCTAAAGCACCTCAAATGGCCCAATGAACCTGGGACTCAACTTTTCCCTCTTCGCAAATCTCATAACACCCTTCATGGGTGACACCTTCAGCAACACCTTATCCCCAACCATGAAAGACACATCTCGGACCTTTCAGTCCGCATAACTCTTCTGCCTAGATTACGTTGTGCGAAGCCTCTCCTGAATATACTTCGCCTTACTCAATGCATCCTGAACCAAGTCAGTGCCCAATAGTCTAGCCTCGCTTGGCTCAAACCAACCAACCGGAGATCTACACCTCCTACCATATAAAGCCTCATATGGAGCCATCTGGCTACTCGACTGATAACTGTTATTATATGCAAACTCCACGAGTGGCAGAAACTGGTCCCATGAATCCCCAAAATCAATGACACAGGCACGCAACATATCCTCCAACATCTGAATAGTACGCTCCGACTACCCGTCGGTCTGAGAATGAAATGTTGTGCTCAACTCGACCTGAGTACCCAACTATCTCTGTACGTCTCTCCAAAACTGAGATGTGAACTGAGCACCTCTGTCAGAAATGATAGAAACTAGAACCCCATGCAATCCGACAATCTCCCTGATATAAATCTCAGCTAACCGCTCCAAAGAATAAGTAGTACCAACAGGAATAAAGTGCGCGGACATAGTCAGCCGATCCACAATAACCCATATAGCATCAAACCTCCTCGAAGTCTGTGGGAGTCCAACTACGAAGTCCATGGTGATCTGCTCCCACTTCCACTCCAGAAAATCAAATCGCTGAAACAATCCACCTGGTCTCTGGTGCTCATACTTGACCTGCTGATAGTTGAGACACCGATCCACAAACTCAACAATATCTTTCTTCATCCGCCTCCACCAATAATGCTACCTCAAATACTGATACATCTTTGCGGCACCCCGATGAATGGAATACCGCGAACTATGGGCCTCAGCTAGAATCAAATCTCGAAGCCCATCTACATTCGGCACGCAAATGCGTACATACATCCTCATGACCCCATCATCACCAATAACCACATCCCTGTCATCACCGCGACGGAGCCTGTCATGAAGAACAAGCAAATGTGGATCATCATACTGGTGTGATCTAATCTATCGTAAAAAGAAGACCTGGAGGCTACACAAGTCAATACCCGCGGGGGCTCTGATAGATCAAATCAGACCAACTGACCCGCTAAATCCAGAACATCAAGGGCTAATTGTCGCTCTGCTACTGGAAGGTAGACTAGACTCCCCAAACTCTCCGCTCTGCGACTCAGGGCATCGGCCACTACATTGGCCTTCCCCGGATGATATAAAATAGTGAGGTCATAATCCTTGAGAAGCTCCAACCACCTCTTCTGACGCAAGTTCATATCCTTCTGCTTAAGCAGATGCTGCAAATTATGGTGATCAGTGAAAATCTCACATTGCCCTCTATACAAATAATGACGCCAAATCTTCAAGGCGTGAACAATAGGTGCTAGCTCAAGATCGTGCACTAGATAATTCTTCTCGCGCACCTTCAACTGCCTGGACGCGTAGGCAATCACCCTACCATCCTGCATCAATACCGCTTCGAGGCCAACTCTCGAGGCATCACAGTAAACTGTATAAGAACCTGAAACCGTAGGCAAAATCAATAATGGCGCTTTAGTCAAAGCTGAATTGAGCTTCTGGAAGCTCTCCTCACACTCCCCAGTCCATCTGAACAGAGCGCCCTTCTGGGTCAGTCTGGTCATAGGTGTTGCTATAGATGAAAACCCCTCTACGAAACGGCGGTAGTACCCTGCCAAACCAAGGAAACTGCGAATCTCAGTAGCTGATGACGGTCTAGTACAACTCTCCACCTCCTCTACCTTCTTTGGATCAACCTGAATACTCACACTGGACACCACGTGCCCCAAGAAGGCTACTGGATCAAGCTAGAACTCACACTTTGAAAATTTTGCATAAATTCTCTTTTTTCTCAAGGTCTGAAGCACAACTCTCAAATGCTTCTCATGATCCTCCCGGGATCGGGAATGCACCAAGATGTCGTCAATAAACACAATGAATAAAGAATCCAGATAAGGCCAGAATACACTGTGCATTAAGTGCATAAAGGCTGTTGGGGCATTGGTCAGCCCAAATGACATAACCAGGAACTCATAATGACCATATCTATCCTGAAAGCAATCTTCCGGATGTCTGGCCCCCCAATCTTCAACTGATGATAACCGTAACGCAAGTCAATCTTGGAAAATACCCTGGCACCTTGAAACTGATCAAACAAGTCATCTATACGAGGCAAGGGATACCGATTCTTCACCGTAACTCTGTTCAGCTGCCGATAATCAATACACATACGCATAGAACCATCCTTATTCTTTATGAAAAATATATGTGCACCCCAAGGTGACACACTAGGCCGAATGAACCCCTTATCTAGGAGTTCCTGAAGCTTCTTCTTTAATTGCTTTAGCTTCTCTGGTGCCACACGATAAGGTGGAATAGAAATAGGTTGGGTGCCTGACACCAAGTCAATACCAAAATCAATGTCCCTGTCAGGTGGCATGCCAGGCAAGTCTGCAAGAAACACGTCCGGAAAGTCACGGACCACAGGAATCAAATCAATAGAGGGAGTCTCACCACTGACATCCCTCACAAAAGACAGATAAGATAAACACCATTTCTCAACCATGCGCTGAGACTTCACATAGGAAATCACCCTGCTAAACCCTTGAACATTCTGGAATAGCTAAGGTCACGGTCATAGCGTGACAATCAAGAACAACATGACATGTAGATAACCGATCCATGCCCTATATCACATCAAAATCGACCATGCTGAGTAACAGTAGGTCCACTCGGGTCTCCAGACCCCCAATAAATATCATACACGACCGATCACCAACCGGAGTCGACACATGAACAAAGGTAACTAGAGACTCACAGGGCATATCCAGAAAATGGGCAAAATATGAAAAAACATAGGATATAGAATCAGGGTCAAATAAAGCCAAAGAATCTCGGCAACAGACTGAGACAATACATGCGATCACTACATCGAAGGCCCTAGCATCTGGCATGGCTGGAAATGCATATACACAGGCCTGACCTCCAGCTGCTCGACCTCACCCTCTAGGGCGGCCTCTAGCTGACGGACTACCACCCCTGGTTGCCAGGACGGCTTGTGAAGTAACTGGAGCTAAAGTCGAGGGCTGGCCCCTCTGTTAAGAAGAACCACCGGGACGACGGGGACACTGCCTCCACATGTGCCCGAACTCTCCACACTCAAAACAACTCCATGAAGCTAGAGGCGGGGACTGATAGAAACCCCTGTCACCAGAACGGCCACTAGAAGACACATACATAGAAGAACCCTTGACTGGTGGTGCTCGAGTTGCACTCTGAGCTGGGAGGGAACCAAATGAATTACGGCCTAGCTGAGAACCACAGGGACCATGCCCCGAAGATAACCACCATAAGCTAGGCGGACTGACTGAGAAGTCCTGGATGATCGGCCTCTACCATGCTGAACAGCCTTCTGTAGGGAGTTCCACTAGAACTTCCCGATCCACGAGGTCTCTTGGCCTCCCTCTCCTCCCGCTCCGGGCGGCGAACCGACTCAATATCTCGAGCAATATCAACAACCTGCTCGAATCTAGCATCTGATACTCTCTCCCGAGTCATAAATAGGCGAAGCTGATAAGTGAGGCCATCAACGAACCTCCTAACCCTCTCCCTATAAGTAGGAACCAACTCGGTAGCATGACGAGCCAACTCCGAAAACCGCATCTCATAGCCACAGATAGCTCTCCCTAACGCAGCTGCTCAAAAAGCCTACGTTGCTCCTCCCTGTGATACTGAGGTAAATACTTCTCCAAGAAGATAGTGGAGATCTACTTCCAGGCGAGGGGTGTTGAATCAACAGGCCTACGCCTCTCAAAAGACTCCACAAAACTGAAATGTAGCAAATGATACCCCACTGGCCTCCAAAATCCTAGTAGTATGCAACATCCTCTAGCACTTATCTAGAAATCCCTGGGCATCACTGAATGTCGAAGGCTGTAATTTGCTAAATCTCTCCAGTCTACGCTGCTCGTCCTCTGGCATAGCTGGAACCACGAAATCCCGAGCTGGAGCAACTGAATGGGCTTGAACCGCCCCCGATATCTGATGGACCTGAGTACCCTGCTCAGGTGTCCGGGCAACTGGAGTCTGACTGCCTCGCTCGGCCTGAGAAGTAGTGGCAACGGCCTGAGCAAGGGTGGTACACACCGTCAAGATTTGGGCCAAGGTCTCCGGAAGACCGAGGATAACAATAGGCACTGCCGGTGCCTAAGCCTACCCCACTGGAGTATCTGTGCTGGGAATCTGACCCTGAACAATAGGGGGTCAACTGGCACTGCCCTAGCTGCTGCACGGGTTGGGCCCTACCTCTACCACGGCTTCGACCGCGGCCTCGACCTCTCGCTGGCCTAGCTGGTGGCTGATCATCCTGATCGATAGCGCGAGTCCTCACCATCTGTGAGAGAAGGGAACAACATAAGTTTAGATTTCTGAAATCAACAACAATGGCACGACAGAATTCAAGAAAATGATATTGATCCAAGGGTTCTGCAGCCTCTCCAAGATAAGTACAGACGTCTCCATACTGATCCGCGAGACTTTACTAAACCTGCTCATTACTATTGAGTCCTATGTAACCTAGGCTCTGATACCAACTTGTCACGACCCCAAATCCTAAACCGGTCGTGATGGCGCCTATCGTGGAACTAGGCTAGCCAATAACCACATATTTACAACTTCTTTCCAAAATCCCAACCAATTTCAAGCATATCATAAAGTATATAGAATTTACTAAATCCATTAGGCAAAATAAAAAGTTAAACAGTCCAACCAAACCCAAAACCCGGAGCCAACATGTCATGAGAATCTAAGAGAAATATGCCAAAAAGTATATTATAATAATACAAAACCTCCGAGCGAATAGCTAGATACAACAAAGAAGGGAGAACAAAGATGTTGCGGACGCTGAACAACTACCTATATATCTCGAACTCCGGCTCCGCACGGAATAGATAGCTAATGCTCGATATCTGCACCTGAATCTGCACACAGGGTTGCAGGGAGTAATGTGAGTACACCAACACAGTAGTAATGAAAATAAATCAAGCTAAGCGACAAGAAACACATAAAAATCAATATCATCAATTCACAATATGAACAACCTTTCTTTCCAATAGTAAATACATAGATATATGAAATCATCATGCCTTAAAACCAACTTCAGAAAAATCCTTTGAAAAATGTGTTTTTCAACAATTTCAAACCGAAAGTTTTAGTGTAAAAATGAAATAAATCATAAGTAGCCCCTCGGGAAAAACATGAATCATAAATCGCCCCTCGGGCAAAACATCACTCAGCACCTCACAGCCACTCAGTATCAGCCCCTCTGGCAACCTGACTATCACTCATGCCTCCTAATAACTCATCACTCGACACTCGGCACTTGGTACTCGGCGCTCGGCATTCAGCACTCAGCACTCAATAGGTACCTGCACTCACTAGGGGTGTGTACAGACTCCAGAGGGTCTCCTTCAGCCGAAGCGCTAATATCAATCCACCTCGTGGCGTATCATATCCTCACAATCAGGCCCTCGACCTCAGTCAGTCAGAACCGCTCAAATCCTCTCAGGCGTATCAGTAAAACGGGGTACTCAACCCAAAACATCATTTTATATCTTAAAATAGTGTAAACCAGGCTGAGTTTTAAAAATAGTAAGAAAAATGTGACTGAGTGTAAATCATCAATAAACAGTGAGGAAATAGCAGTAAAGATCCCCCAAGGGTCTAATCAAGTCGGCACGAGGCCTCAAACATGGCTTATAGCTCAAATATAGCAATAGTCTTTAGAACTCATTTTAACATATGATTTAGAGTATATACGCAACTCAATAGTTTCCGTGGAGAGGACCAAGTACAATCTAAAAATCAGTGTGCGCCACATACTCGTAATCCCATATATGCGCCATTCTAAAAATAGTGAGAAATATGGAGTCCAGGGTTCCATACCCTAAGGAAAAGATTTATAACCATTACTTACCTCCACCGGGCCACAACACTAATCCGCGATGCTCTTTCCCCTCAATTGGCTCCGCATTGCTCCAAATCTAACCAAAACCAGTTTAACATCATCAATATGCTAAAAGGACACAACCCAATCAAAAACTATCAATTTATACTAAAATCTCGAAATTCGGCCAAACCTGAGCCCCGGGCCCACGTTTCGGAATTCGATAAAATTTAAAACACTAGAATCCTCGTCCTCCCACGATTTTATACATAGCAAGAACACTAAAATCGGACCACAATTGCCCACTCAAATCCTCAAAAGAAAATCCCACTTTTCATGCACCTTCTTCCCTAAATTTTGGTTTAATTCCAACTAATTTTCTCGTTTAATTACCTAGAAAACGATATATAAATGAGCTATGAATTTGAAAACCTTACCTCCAAGTGATTCCCTTGATTTCCCCTTAAAATCCCTGTCAGGTAGCTCTCAACTCGTTCACAAATAGAGGAAAGAAATGAGCTAATCTCGCACAAATGGCCTTTAAAACATTCTGCCCAGCCATTTATTTTCCTCAGTGCGATCGCATTCCCAGCGATGCGTTCGCGATGCACATACCAGCCCTCTAAATACGTTCGCATAAAAACACACGCGTTCACATAGCTCAAACACCCATCCCCTCACACGCATCATAACACATTATGCGATCGCGGACCTTACCCACGCGATTGCACTGCACACAGAACCCACTCTACGCGATCGCGACCTCCACCCACGCGATCACACTGCATAAAACCCATGATGCTCTCAACAAGTCTATGCGATCGCATTCTTACCCACGCGATCGCATAGAAGTACACCAGAACAGAACACTAGCAGAATTTGCAACTTCCAACATCCAAACTAAAATACGTTAACATGTCAAAACACACCCGAGGACCTCGGGACCTCAACCAAACACGCAACCAAAACCCATAACCTTATTCAAACTTAGTCGAGCCTTCGAAACACCAAAAACAACACGAAAACATCAAAATTACATCAAATTCAAGCCTATAAACTTTGAAACTTCTAAATTTCGCCAATGATGCCGAAACCAACCAAAACACATCTGACTAACCTAAAAATTTGCACAAATATCCAAAATGGCATTACGAACCTGCTCCAACTGTGGGAATTCCATTCCGACCCCAATAGCCTAATTTCCACTGCTGACTGGAAATCGCCAAAAACTAATTTTCGCCAATTCAAGCCTAATTCTACACCGGACATCAAAACTTCATTACGAACACACTCTTAAGTCACAAATAACCTAACGAAACTATCTGAGCCATAAAATCCACATTCGGAGGTCGTTTACCAATAAGTCAACTCTTAGTTGACTTTTTCAACTATTAGGCTACTTTAAGAGACTAAGTGCCTGAATTCTCACCATGACCGCTCCGAACCCAAACCAACTGACCCAACACAACATAAATAGGCTAAGTGATATATGATAAAGCAGAAATGGGGGAAACGGGGTTAATCTCACGGATCGACCGACCGGGTCGTTACAAGTGAGTTATTGTTTCTTTAATTACTATTGTTCTTTAATGTTGCCAAAGGGATTAGCTAACCCTAGGACTCGCCCATTAACCTTGAATTAATTTTGGAAAAGATAATTTGGGATTGGGAAAGATTAATTAACAAGAACTTGACATTTTAACCCTCAATTTATAGATTCTCCCTAGGGATAGGATTGAACTACTTGTAGCCATATCTGGGTGTGATTAATCTCTTAATTGTGTTAGTAATAATTCAATTAGGAAATCTTATTAGTCTTTAGAAAAATCTAATTAAGAATTATTATCTGGGGCTAATTAACATAAACTCGCTCATATTTGTAAAATCGTGAAATACATTGGATCGTTACTTGAGTGTAATACCCGACGCATTCATTCTTGTTTCCATTGATCATTTTACTTGATTTCTAGGTTAGTTTATATTTTTGCATTTAGTTATAAACATTTTCAAAACCGAAATCTATTTGTTTGGCATTGCGCGATAAGTGATAATTCTCTTACATTCCTAACCCCTCCATATTGTTCTCTGTGGGATTCGACCCTAACCTTGTTGGATTATTATATTTGACAATCGACCGCTTACACTATTTTAAGGTATAATTTGAGCGTATCAAATTTTGGCGCCGTTGCCGGGGAACAATTGGCGTAATTTAGGTTGTTTGAGAAATAAGCATAAGTGCCTTGGTCCAAACTTGTGAATATTTATGTAATTATTTTCTTAATTTTTGATAAAAAAAATGGCATCATATAATGAAAATTGGTCGGAAGGTAGTTGTTCATACTTTGATGACCTTTGTCCTTGCTGTGGAGGACCACACTCGTGGCAAAATTGTTTAAATTCTCCCAGGGATGGATTGTGCGCACAATCTCAAACCCATGAGTGGAGTATTTGTGATAGGTGTGGTTTCCAAAATGTTCATTGGTATGATTTTGTATATATGTTCGTCCCTTCCCCAAGTCCCCTATATGATGATTCTACTTCTTGTGATAAAAATTTTAGGGGTGAAGAAATGGAGGAAATTGAGCATGGTAGAAATGAAGAGTTCAAGCTCATGTTGGAGTGCTTACTTGAAGAAGGAAACCATGAGCAAAATGCCTTGGAAGAACTTTTGGAGACTAGTCTCAAAAAAAATTTGGCACTTGAAAGGTTGCACTCACAAATCGATGCAATGATTGAAGCTTCAAGGGTTCAAAAAGCCTTGGAGGTGAGTGATGGCCAAGAACCTTCCTTGGAGGTTGAAAATTCTTCCTTGGTACTTGAACAAAACCTAGAAGAACTCTCAAATGCTCAAAATGAGAGGATGATGCTCCTGTTGGAGGTCATTCTTGAAAATGATGAAAAGCCCAACTTTGTACTCGAGGGCTTGAAACATGAAGTGAATCAAAATGATGAGAACATCCGCACTTTAGAGGATCAAATTCAATCATTGACGGAGACTCATCATGCCTCTCAAGTTGAAAGTGTGGATGAAAGCCGAGAAGAGTCCAATTCCGAGGGTGAGAGTGAGCTTTACTTTGAGGAATCAAGACTTGAACATCCGCCAACCGACTCTATGAGTGTTTGTGATGCCGATAAAAATATGGAACTAGAGTGAATCTGGGCGATGGAAAATAGTGTTAAAATTGACTCTAGTCCGGGGGAAAAAGAGGATGTCAAAATCCGAAATAATTTGCAAGTTGGAGGTTTGAAGTCACATTCCAAGCATTTTTCAACATTCGAATTGTGTGGTAAAACGGAAGTTTAACTACATGAATCAATGAAGTTTTGCAAGGAGGAAAAATTCATACCATACATCTTACAATTTGAGGAAACAAGAAAGCAAAATGACATTCCTCACATGAGAGCCAAAAAGTGCAAAATGAAGAATTTAAGGCTTGGCTCGGTCATCTACTTACCACCCCCCACCGCCCGTGGTCACAAGCTTGATTCCAAGCTAGGTGCCCAGTTCATATTGTAAAAGTGGTGAGAAAAGTGGTAAAGTTGACTTGCGTCGTTCCACGACGTTAAATGCGGCGCTTGGTGGGAGGCAACCCATCGTTTTTCAAAATTTTTGGTCATTTTTGGAATTTTCCTTTTCTAACCGATCTACCAAGTTTAAGAATTTTTTGAGTTGATTTGAGTAGGTTGGGGTTACAGAGTAGCCAAATACAGTGCAAAAGGAGCAACGAAAAGGCTGGGCAACACACTGACCAACCCTGCGATGAGGCTAGTGCAAAATGCTATCGCAGAGTTGTATGTGCGAGCAAAAGATGCAATTGGAAAAATGTACAGAAAAATAATTGTTGAGCCCAGGGATTCCGCACCTGCGGACAAATCCTCGCAGGTGCGGCTCCGCAGATGTGGTTTATGAAGGCGTAGGTGTGCCTTTTTACGCAGGTGTGTTTTCTCTCTCGCACGTGCGCACCTGCAGGTGCAGTGATAGCTCCGCAGGTGCGATAATCGCACAACTAAAGTCTCAAAATCAGTCTCCCCAGGTAAGTTTTGTATTAACCCTAAACTCAAAAAATAAATTTTGTTCCATTACATCTCTCATATCTCACGCTGAAGATCACAAGAGACACATGTATGTTCACTCTCCCTAGCTCTACTCTGCTATTCTTCCGCCCTACTCTTTCTTCCTTGTGTTGGTTCTGTCTTGTTCAAGCCATTCATGGCCGTTTACCCCCATTCCCACGACCCTTCTGATTTAGGGTAGAATTAGAGTGAGGATTTGGTTGAGTGTAGTGAATGTGTGCTGGCTTTAGTGAAGCACAAATTGTGGGGCTATTTTGAGAACCCAATTCATGTGAGGAGAGAGTGAATTTTAAATGCCTGCAAACTGTTCTACTAATCGTATAAATGAAAATTGAGTGCTAAGTACCCCAATCTCAGTGTTAATGGAGTTAATATTAAGTTTGGTACAATAATCTTGAAGTCTTAAGTACAAATTTGTGGCCAAAACCAAGCCCAACTAAAAATCGTAAAAAAAGTTCTGGGCAGTTGCACCTTGGGACGACAGTCCGCAGGTGCGAGAGAATTTCCGCAGGTGCGGCTTCGCACCTACGAGCCCTACACAGCAGGTGCGCCTCTTGATCCACAGATGCGCAATCGCACCTGCGATTGAAGTTCCGCAGGTGCGGAAACTGGGCAATTCTGCAAATAATAGAATGTTTGCAAATTTGCCTTCCGGGACCCGTTCGATTTGGTTCTTTGGCCTAATTGTAGTGTTTTAATATGATTAATGAGAGTTCACTGCTTGACTAACTTTGTTTTGATTTTTTGTAGGTACTTTGACTTAAAATGGATCTAAACATAAACATAAATGCTCCGAGCAGTTCTGAAATTGAGGAGGAGGCTGCGGAACAATTTGATGATCACCGGTTCATGTCTGCTGACTATCAGCGCTGGTATTATTACAATCTCATCACCAAGAAATTGGTACTTAAGAAAGGGATCGCGGAAGAAAAATTGGCCGAAATGCTTCCGGATTTCTATGTTCGGTTGGTATCCTCTGGATGGTCGTGCTTCATTCCTACTCCTTGCAAGGCCAATGAGACATGGGTTTGTGAGTTTGACGCCAATCTCAAGCGGACAAACTTCGCCGATCCTCAACTCATAATTAGAAGGATAATAATGAGGTTCGAGGTGGAAGAAATCAATGTAGCCCTCAGGATTCCAAACCACCCTATTAATCCAGTACTAGAGAGAGATCATTGCGACAATTCGACATGGCTTTTGTCCAAGTTGTATCCTAAAAGTGTGAGAGCGCAGTGGGCCAAAAAAAAGAAAAGGCTTGAATTCAATCGACTTCATAGCCGAGGCAAAGATAGCTCTATATATTGTGTAGCAGGGTGTCCCCCAGTGGGAATGTTTTAGACGTGTCTTATACCAGAGCCCTAATCATTGCTTGCCTTCTCGATGGCATTCCAATGAATGCAGGCTATTATATTGTAAGCGAGATGCGGCATTATTTGCTTGATGATGGAGCAGGGTTAATGTTTCATTCCTTGATTACCGATTTGTGTCTGCAGGCACAGGTCGAGGAGCGTCACACTGATCAGTGGGTGCCTGCCGACAAACCCTTCCACCCGCTCAGAGTCAAGGGTGAGGATGAAGCACTAAAGAGCAAGAAAAGGAAGGTAACCACCACCACTGCCGGAGCCGGATCCGGAGTCGGATCCTCCTCACAGCCTGCTACATCAGAGGGTCCTTTTGGGGAGATGAACTCCAAGTTTACTATCTTGCGGGGCCTAGTACCAAAGCTCCCCACTGGTCCTTCCACTTCCCAGCCTCAGCCTCCACCTGAGTACTACTCCAGGAATGCGATGCAGCAGTGTTTTGATACTCAGGACAAGATGGCAGCATCTCTTTCACAGCTTGACACCGCCTACACCAGCCTGGCCAAGGAACATGTTGACCTGAAGGAGTCATTTGAAAAGGAAAAGGAGAAAAATAAAAATAAAGGTAAGCTCCTAGTCAAAGTGTGGAGAGGAGTCAAGGCGATCTTCAGGTGGGGGCAGCCGAGAAAGAAGCTGCCAATTGCGGATGCTGATGACAACGAGGACCACTCGTTAATGACTGATTGTGATGATGCCGATGCGGATGATGATGATGACGAGAGTTCTTAGCAGCATCGACCAGCCTCTTCTCCTGCAGTCTGCTAGTCTGAAGCTTACCTCAGTGAGACCTTCAAACTATGCTCTTTATTTTGATATTGTGATGTGGGGACACAGCAGTGTTTCTAGTTGGGGGTGGCTTTGCACATTGTATTTATTTATGACATTGTTTATGTGCCCTTGCCGGGATTATTGTGGATTATGTCAATGGTTTTTGCTAAGCTTGGTGTGATTAGCTTATTTTTATTTTTCTTGTATCATTTATTTTCTTTAGTAGTTACTTCTATTTTCGTTTTTAGTTTTTACTAGTAGCTTTGTTCTTCAATTTTTATCTCCTTAATAATACTTCCTTGGGTTTTTTTCATGCTACGGTTCTTTCCCAAGGAACATTTTTGAAGTGAACCGGGTGACTTTTCCCTATGATAGATGGTATGACAACTTTCTTAAGGGAATTAGACTTGTTTTTCTAGGATGAGACTTTTGGATTATTTGGTATCTTAAGCAATGTGAGAATTTGCGATTCTAAGGCACTACGGTGCAACCCTTCTCAAGAATATCATATGAATTTTTCCCTACTCCAGGCATGTTAAGGCTAAACATTTCCTTCCGTTTGGCATGATCTCATAATTACACGAGTTTGATAACGAGGAATAAGGAGAAATCCATATTCCTGAATTTATGTATATTTCCTAATCTCATAAGTTACAATATTCTCCCTTATTGGGACTTCATATTCAATTGAGTATTGTCTTCTTACAGTCAAGAGATCAGAGAGTCTATATATAAAGTATTACATTATTTTCACTACCATCGAGTTATAACCGATGGGCAAGCCCCTATGGGGTAACCTCTTATCAGATGGTAAGCTATACCGAGCCTACTGTGGCTGAGCGCCTATGAGTGAGCCTAGAATAGCCGAGATACAGAGCCTAGTATGGCCGAGCGCCTATGAGCGAGCCTACTACGGCAGAGAAGTTATATACATACCTATCCTTATAAGGCCGGAAAATTTTACTTACTATATTGAGAGAGTTGAGTCAGTATCAGCAGGTAAGCATATCTTCAGATTATCTTTGACTTCAAGTTACTTTCAGTTATTATATTGTCAGTTCAATTTCAGCTTTCAGTATATTGCCTTACATACTCGGTACATTATTTTGTACTGATGTCCCTATTCTGGGGATGCTGCATTTCATGCGTGGAGGTTCAGACAGACAGACGGGTAGACCTCCTTATTAGGTGTTGCCCGAGTTCAGCTTGATTGGTAAGCTCCATGCCCTTCTGAGTTGCTGGGTCTAGAGCTCTATGTACATCATGTGTGTATATATATATATATATATATATATATATATATTTTATGAGTAGGTCGAGGCTTTTTCCGATCACTATATATCCATCAGTAGAGGCTTGTAGACATATCATGTCAGTTAGTGCAGTATGTTGGGCTTGTAGGCCTTTTATGTGTATTTTATTGGTTTGCCAGCCACAGAAGTTATGATGGCCTTGTCGGCCCAGCTTTATGTTGATGTTTAGTCAGCATTCAACTGTATTCCAATGTGGGACATATGCCAAAGTATGACATTACATGTTCAGAGTCCGTTAGTCGCAATTTGGTACGCAAGGATAGGTGAGGTAATGGGTTCTGGTCTCACCNCCCCCCAGGTTTGGGGCGGGACATATTTTATGTGAAATTTTGAAGAAAACATGATTTTTGGATTTAAAAACAACTTGAGTTGATTATGGTCAATATTTTTATAAATAACCCAGGTTTTGTATTTTGACGATCTAATGGAGGATAGGTATCATTTGGACTTGGGTGTATGCACGAAATTGAATTTGGATGTCCCTAACTTGATATGACTTGTTTTGTTGAAAGCTAGTAATTTCAATGTTTGGAAATTTCCTAGATTTGACTGTAGGTTGACTTATGGCTATCAGGCTCTAATTTTGGTTCTGGAACTTGGTATCGATTCATTTTGCAATTTGAAACAAGTCTGCAAAATTTGGTGCAAATCGGAGTAAGTTTGATAGGATTCAGACGCTCGGTTGTGATTTTTGAGGTTCTTGATTTGAAAATTTCATGCATTTTAATGTCTGATTTGTATTTCTTGGTATTATTTTGGTGTTTAGATCTTAGGAACGAGTACATATGATGTTATTACACTTGTTCTCATGTATGGTTTGGAGCCCAAGGGGGTCGGGTGATATTCTGATAGGCTATGGACCATTTCGTACTTAACAAAATACTGGTTTTAGCTAGTTTTTGGTATCTGGTCTGATGTGCTTGGTGATCGGGAAGCTACTCTCACAATCGCAAAGGGGTTCTGTTGGGAAGGCATCTAGTTAATCTACGTGAACACGAAGAACGGGGTTAATCCTTTGTGAACGCAAAAGGTTCACCACGAACACGTATGCCATTTGGCCAGTCTCCTTCCTTAACATGTGAAATGCTTTGCGAACGCAAAGAAAACCTGACGACCATGTATTAAACATTCCAAAAGTCGGGGTTTGAGTCATTTTTCACCATTTTCAAGTTTGATCTCGGCCTAGAGGAAATTTTAAGAGGTTTTGCATCCCCACTTAATTGGTTAGTAGACTTTAACTTGTTTCATTACATTTCCATAAACACCCATTTATTCTAACCTTTAATCAATGATTTTTCATGGTAGAAATTAGGGATTTAGGTAGAAACTGGGGATTTTGAGAAAATTAAATTTAGTCCTCCAAGTCAGGTTGGATATCAAATCGAATTACATAACCGAACTCGAGAATGAATGGGTAACAAGGTTTTGGTCCGAATCTCGGGTTTTGACCAAGCACTCCTGGGGTTGACTCTTTCCAAAATCATTAAAGATCTCATGTTTTTCACTGGTGGTTAGTTTCTAAAGTCTATTTTGAATTATTTGAACTACATTTGGTTTTATTTGATGGGTTTGGAGGCTTTCTGGAGGAAAAGTTGCGGTTGAGCATTGATTTGGTTGCGGAGTAAGTGTCGTGGTTAACCTTGACTTTAGAGATTGAGACTTTTTTGGTCTATTTGCAACTTGTATTATGTGTGGGGATGACGTTTATGTGAGGTGATGAGTATATATGCTCTCTCATTAGGTTAAAGCAAGCGTGTGGAAATAGTTTCTTTGTATCATATAGTTGCATAGACTATGTTTTCCATGCTTAGGCTAGAATATTACTTTTTAATTTTTAGCCTCATATTAATTGTTTATTTTGAATATGTTGAAAATTTTGAAAGTTAATTTGTTATTTTGGCAACATAATTGAAGTGAAATTTCTTCTCACCTTGCATTTGTTATTCGGATTTGTAGTGTTGCTTGGTGAGGAAGAGTGAAAAGCATGAAGGGTGTTTTTATGCCTTATTTTCATTCATTATCATATATTGAGAGATTGTGAGGATAAAAGCATGAAGGGTGATACTATTCCAGAGAGTAAAGGCACGAAAAGCGATACCATGCCATTTTATTTATGATATTACATGGTGAGGACAATAGTAAAAAGCACGAATGGTGATTCCGTGCCATCCTTGTTTCATTGCCTTATTTGATGCCTGGATTGGTGATTTACTTGGTTACATTTTCTTATTTCGGAAGATGTTACTTGGTGATTTTGTAATGGTAGTCCTTATTATATTTTCCCTTTCACATGTCCCCTCCATGTTATTATTTTATTGTTCTACTTGTTATTTTGTTGCTATATATATATATATATATATATATATATATATATATATATATATATATATATATATATATATATATATATATATATATATATATGTGCAGGATTTTATGTAGGTGTCTTGTCATAGCCTCTTCACTACCTTGCCAAGGTTAGGCTTGACACTTATGGAGTACATTGGGTCGGTTGTACTCATGATGCACTTATGAATTTCTTGGAAGATACCCGTATTGGTCCCATCGGCATCTAGTAATGTTCTTCTCGGATTTAGCCCCATATGGAGACTTGAGATACAGGTGCACGGGGTTCGCAGCCCTGAAGTCCCTTATTTCTCAATTTTAGTGTTTACCTAGTCTCAGACAGTTGTACTTTGTTTCATACTATCTATGTAGTACTCTAGCTATTCATGTCTTAGTGACTCCTGATTCTGGGAGATATTTAGATATCGTGATGTCTTTATTATTATACCATTTTAGACTATTTTAGTTTATCTTTACTAATGTCTTATTTTGAATTGGGAAAAATTGGTTAAATAATCTAGTTAATGTTGGCTTGCCTAGCAACTTAAATGTTAGGCGCCATCACGGTCCCGATGGTGGGATTCCGGGTCGTTACAAGTTGGTATCAAAGCACTACGTTGCTTAGGTCACACGATTCATGACCAACCTTAGTAGAGTCTAGAGGATGATTTTATACTACCATTGATGTTCAAATCATTCCATTCTTGTTCTCTCGCAGATGGTGTATATTTATAGACTGGCAGGAGCTAGAGCCCCCTATTGCAGCCACTACTAGGGGAATAGGCGGGGCCGGGAGCTCATGCAGCAGCACCCACTATGGAGCCTCAAATTGATCATGAGAAGGAGGTCCAGGTCAGACCGCACCAGTCGGACAAGCTCTAGTTCCGGAGCGATTTATTGTTATCCTCGTACTTTAGGACGCCCTATAACACTTGTTAGGCCTTAATGAGAGTGTGTCCTAGATTGGTGCATTTTCAGTGGCACCAGCCGTTTTTGAGGATGGGGGAGAAGCATAGACTCTTGCTACTCACACTCTAGAGCAGATGGCTCCCATATATCGGACCCCTGAAGTTCCCTTGGTTGGGGTAGTTCAGCCTATTATTTTTATGCAGACTGGAAGAGGCTTGCGATATCTTCTGAGAGATTTATAAGGATGGATAAGTTCACAAATTTTTACCGTAAAAATGGTAGTTACAATTATATTTGATTATGTGGTTCTAAAAATATGCAATCTATTTTAATGTTGGTTGTTTAGGAAGTAGATGCAGATTATGAAGCGAGAAAAATGAAATAAGAGCGAAAAGAACTAAATTACGCAAACCCGCTATCGAAGAGGCCATTCTCGAGGGTATCCGGGTAGGCCTCGAGGTCGAGCTTGAGAATCTTCACTTGGGGTTATCGATAATTATGAAATAGTATTGTGTGCCTTAATAATGGTCTGTTTATGATCAATAACAAGTAATAAGTGAAGAACAATAAATGGAAGTAATAAATCAATGGAACGATTGTAGAGAATGTTTAAGTTAGAGAGTAGAGAATGTTGTTGTTCTTGTATATTGAATATCGTGCGCCTTACAAAGTGGCAAGGGTCCCCTTTATATATGAGGGGAATCTCTCATGGTACATGTGTACTTAATACAAAGAGATATGGTTGGTACAGCCTTTTAATGCCACTGTACGGGCTTGTACTATTTTGTGTAGTTTTGTCACCTTTGAGCACGTGCCCCTTGGTAATTTCCTGCCTTTCTATGTTGTCCTACGATATGCACTATCTCGGGGTCGAATAACTTTGATATGCATTGCCTCGAGGTCGAGGGCCTTCGATAGGGATTTCCTCGAGGTTGAGGACCTCCGATGTGGATTACCTCGAGATCGAGGACCTTCAATATGGATTACCTCGAGGTCGAGGACCTTCGATGTGCCCCTTGATACCAAACTTGGCCCTTCGAGCCTTCTGGGTGTCGAAACGGCCGTAAAATCGGGCTCTCCGATTTTAGCCGCATACAGATAGTCCCCGCGCTCCTTAGAATGAAATGATAAGGAACGGTCTTGAATCCTTGGCTCTTCGATATCTTCATCATGGCGTCAATCACATGAGGTCATCAGCTGATGCAACATAAAGGTTTCATAGAACACGATTCTCAAAAAGACTCTGGACTGGTATTTGCGGCCATTTCAACTTCTCCAACACGCTTGGAAAAACCTCTATAAATACTCCAACCCTTCTTTTTGAAATTTTCGCCCTTTGAAACATCTTTAAACCTCTTCTTAGCAGCTTTCGCTTTCATCTCATCGCCAGTTTTCTTCTTCTTATTCTGAAATGCTAATGCAATTATGGCCAAGATTTCTAAAAAGGTCCCTCAAAAAGAAAAAACCCCTTCTTCTTCACGCTCTTCCAAAAGTGCAATGACAGTTCCCCCTCGATATATTGGTCCGGCGACTGATATTGAAGAGGCAAAGGTTGATTGCCGTTGCGAAAAAGCGGAGCCGGTAAAAATCCCTCTATCTGAAGGAGATACAGTTATTGATAGAGCCAGTCGGGCTATTCCTTGTCTGGGAGAAGATAACTTGAAGATACGTCCTCGTTTCGCAGATAAATCATGATGTTGATAACTGCTTCACCAATTCTTCTTTCTCCTAAATCTGAGTCCAAGTAACTTCACATATATGTAATATTTTTTAGGTGAAAATACCTGCGGCAATCTTAATATCTTCCTGCTTGGGGTTCTTGAATGCTTTCCTAATTTAGGGGGAAGCATGAACAGTTGTTGTACTGGCAGAAGCCGATGTCGAAGACGAAGAGAAAAAAGCTGGTGAGGATGTTAGTCTCCAATGGGTTGATGAAGACAAGGTCCCCGGGGGGGTGGGGAAGGCAAAGTTCCAATAATAACTACAGACTAGTTCTCAAAGAAGGTAGATTAGGGTTTTACTTGTTCTCTTCTTTATGTAAGGGCTCCATCCATGAGCCTTATAAAATATACCTTTGTGAATCTTCACTATATATAAAGGCCTCTATTTTTTTTTTGCCATTTCTTTTCTTTTCTTTGCTTTTTGGAATAGACTGTGATGCATGTTGATAATTGGTCCAAAGTTTTGGACTTTTAAAATGAACCCTTAGGTTTTTTTTCTCGATGGACAATAGGTGGTAGTCGATAACTGTCTGTAAGGGACTCGATCCTCAAGTCAAAGGTATGATTCGGGAAAGGCTGATGCCCTCGAGATACGACTTCGTAATGCCCGAGAAGATAGCTTAATCCAGTCGAGCAGGATTGTCAAGCTTGACGCTGATCTTCTAAATATTAAGGCCGACAAGAAAGTGGTCGTTTACTTAAAAGATGCTACTGATGCTCGGGCCGATCTGAGGGGGGGCTTTAACCCGAGAGAGGAGGGGCGATGAATGTTCCAGATGCAAGTCTCGAGGGGAGATCCTCGAAGAGATACATTCTAGGGGCTTTGACTTCTCGGAAGATTTAAAGCAGGCCGAGGCGGGCGAGATCGAGACCAAGTTTTTTCTTTCTTCTTGAGCTGATGCTGATATTTGAAGGCCGTCGTTGGAGCTGGTCTGAGGGGCCTTTGAGGGAGATGGTCCCGAGAATAGAATAGATTTTAAGCCTTGTTGTTTTCATAAGACTCATTTGGGAGCGTTGTAAATATGTATTTGCAATACACACACATATATATATATATATGAAATTTTCTTTGATTTGACTTGCCTCTTGGTAGTTAGCCTGGCGAATTGGACTTTGAGACGAAACCCTTGGGGTTATAAATTGGCCTTGAGGCACTTTAAGCTTGCGACTCGGGCTCGTATCCTTTAGGTCGGTACGACAACCGTTGTAGCTGGGGAAATAGGCCCTTACGCTTTTTTCGCCTAAAGGCGTTGTAGTTAAATGTATCGGGCTTAGTCTTCGAGTCGGGTTTTGACTCGAGATCAACGGTCCTCAAGTTTTGAATTTTCCCTGAGGCACTTTGCTTCGGTATGACATATAGCTGGCGGCTCGGGCTCTTACGCGTTTTTGTCCCTGAGGAACTTTAGTTAACCGTATCGGGCTTATTCTCCGAGTCGGGTTTCAACTGGAGCTCAACGGACCTCATGTTTTCGAATTGGCCCTGAAGCGCTTTGTATTAGAATGACCTATAGCTGGCGCCTTGGGCTCTTACGTGTTAGGTTGATACGACTAGCTGGTGACGTGAGATCTTACGCATTTTTGGCCCTGAGGCACTTTAGTTAACTGTATCGGGCTTAGTCTCCGAGTCAGGCTTAGACTTGAGCTGAACGGCACTAAGGTTTTGAAATTGGCCGTGAGGCGCTTTGTGTTGGTATGACATATAGCTGGCGACTACAGATCTTACGCGGTAGGTCGATACGACTAGCTGGCGACTTGGGTTCTTATGCTTTTTTGGCCCTGAGGAGCTTTAGCTAACTGTATCGGTCTTAGTCTTGGAGTCGGGTTTCGAATCGAGCTCAACGTCCCTCAGGTTTTCGAATTGGCCCTGAGGCACTTTGCGTCGGTTTGACCTGTAGCTGGCGACTTGGGCTCTTACGCATTAGGTCGATACGACTAGCTGGCGAATTGGGCTCTTACGCTTTTTTGGCCTTGAGGCGCTTTAGTTAACCGTATCGGGATTAGACTCCGAGTCGGGTTTCTACTCGAGCTCAACACCCCTCAGGTTTTCAAATTGGCCCTGAGGCGCTTTGTGTTGGTATGACCTGTAGCTGGCGACTTGGGCTCTTACACGTTAGGTTGATACGACTGCTGGCGAGTTGAGCTATTACGCTTTTTTCGCCTTGAGGCGCTTTACTTAACTGTATCGGGCTTAGTCTCCGAGTCGCGTTTTGACTCGAGCTCAACAAACCTCGAGTTTTCAAATTGGCCCTAAGGTGCTTTGTGTCGGTATGACCTGTAGCTGGCGACTAGGGCTCTTACGAGTTAGGTCGATACTACTAGCTGGCGACTTGGGCTCTTACGCTTTGGGTTGGCACAACCTTTAACAGGTTTTTTCGATGTTTTTCAAAGTAATTGAAGGCATGTGATTTTATGGAAACAGTTGGACGTCTCCGAATTACGTTAGTTTGGCCGGAGCCTTTCAGTCCCCGAGTGAGATAGACATGGCGTCTATATCAAGGATATGCCTTTTGGGTCTTACAAATTCGATATATAGCCTTGACTTTGATATGGGTTTTATGCCTGTCTTACAAATTTGTGTATGCCTTGCTTGAGATCTTACAATTTTGATGTTGCCTCATGAAGGGCTTACGAGTTTTAAGTTTCCGGCCCTGGGTCTTACGGCTTCGAGTTAGACAACTTGACGAGCCGACAGTCGGGGGAAGTCCCCGATTCGGAATTGGTGTTGCCTCGAGGAGAGCTTATAGCCGCTTGAGCATTCATATGTTCCAATGGTTTGGCAGTTGCTCGCCTTCCATGGTGTCGAGCTTGTAGGATCTTTTGCCGATTACTCTGAGGACGTGGCACGGTCCTTCCCAGTTCGGGCCTAGCTACCCTTCGTTAGGGTTTCGAGTGCTTTGGGTGACTTTCCTTTGAAATAAAACCCCGGTTTCGAAATATCGGGGGTTTGCTCTTCGGTTGTAGTATCTTTCGATTCTTTGTTTTAGGGCGGCCATCCGGATCAGTGAAGCATCTCGCTTCTTGTCTAATATCTCGAGGGTCGTAGTCATGGCCTCATTGTTTAAGTCTTCGGTGGCATGTCCGAATCTGGCGCTTTGTTCTCCGATCTCGACCGGTATCAAAGCCTCGAAACCGTACACCAAAGAGAATGGCGTCTCTACTGTGCTTGATTTAGAGGTTGTCCGATATTCCCATAGTACTTCGGGCAGCGTTTCTCTCCACTTTCCCTTCGCATTTTCTAACTTCTTTTTCAAGTTCCGAATGATGGTCTTGTTTGTGGGTTCGGCTTAACCATTTGCACATGGGTGGTAGGGCGTCGATAGTATTCTTTTGATTTTGTGATCCTCGAGAAACTTTGTTATTTTTCCTCCGATGAACTGCTTCGCGTTATCACACGTTATCTCGGAGGAGATGCCAAATCGGCACATGATGTGATCCCATATGAAGTCGATGACTTATTTTTCTCTTATCTTTTCATAGGCTTGTGCTTCCACCCATTTTGAGAAATAGTCAATTATAAACAGAATAAATCTAGCTTTACCTGGTGTCATTGGTAGGGGGCCGACTATGTCCATTCCCTATTTCATGAATGGCCATAGTGATAAGACTGAATGTAGATGTTCACCGGGTTGGTGGATCATTGGCGCGAATCTTTGATATGTCACGCCCCGAACCTGGGGAGGCGTGGCTGGCATCCGGTGCCGCATTGGCCCGAGCGAACTACTCTGTAACTCATTTATTTTCTTTGTGACTATCATGGGCCAACATGGCCAGAACTCGTAATGTACAACTTGTAAGTGGTCAACACTGTATCAATAAACTATCGTTCATAAAACATGAATACATATGGGCCGTTAAGGCCTCTGACATACTGTACAAACTGAACATCTATCTACAAAGTCTCTAAGATTTACTGACATCAAATGGGACAGGGTACCGGCCTATCCATAAGTCTGTAGTAAAACTCTAACACGATGACACATAGACTTGGTTGCACTCCGAATGAGGTGGAGTCTTACCAATCCTTCACTGAATTCCAATCTCGTTTACTATGAGGGCTCGTCAAACTGATTATCTATACCTGCAGGCATGACTACAGCGTCCCCAACAGAAGGACGTCAGTACGAATAATGTACTGAGTATGTAAGGTAGAACTGAAATGTAATAATAAGTCAACATTAATTAAAGACACATATAATCAACCGGTAAGTCTTGATAGCTCTGTAAATCATGAAATATTTATAATATCATGCATATGCGTACAAATGTCATGTAATGCATAGGTCTGTACGTATATAACATCATTCAGCCTCTGAGGGCATCCCATCATATCATCTCGGCCACTGTGAGCAAATCATCAACGTATACCAGCTGATCAGGCGGTGGTGCGTATATAACGCCATAACCTTTTACATATCCCATATACATATATATACATACATATATACGCATATATAACGCCATCTGAGTCATGGGTCAATGTACATGTATAAATGCATAAGAAATACCTTAATAAAATTTTCTCAGAATGCCATAAAAATCAATATGCCTTTCGGATAAACATTATCAAATACGTATTTTTCTGGGATCCATGAACAGAAATAATAATTCACATGGGGAATCAAGAATGTAGAAACCCCTAATGTTTCTACGAATAGAGTAATTTATGAGAACCGTGTGTTTACTCGTTTCTTCTGTATCGTACGGATCATGCCAAAAGAAAGAAGGACTAGCCTTAACATACCTGGAGTAGAGAAAAATCCGTATAATATTCTTGGGAAAGGTTGGACCACGTTCTTTTAAAATTACATCTCCCGACCCTTATGCCCCGTACAAAATGCTAATAGCTTTCATGGATCGTTTCTACGATTCAACCATGGTATAGTATAAATCACTCTGTAAATGACAATAGATGCTTTATTTGTACTCCAACTAATCGAACTGCTTAAAATCTTCTTTCAATTATCAGGAGTTGGTGTCTCTGGTATTTATTGCACTACTTGCATCCGAGCAACCCATATCAAAAGCCAATTTAAATCATTTCATTGTTATGAGTAATTGCGGATGGTTGCATGTGTCAGGAGAACTCACAAGTGATCTAAAGGGATTTGTTGTTAAAGCATCTAATTCATTATAAAAATGGTCATAGAATCCGTATCATAAGTAAAATCGGTATCAATTTCATTTTACATGGTTCCTTGAGAAGATAAATGCAAGGATACATAGATTAAATATGCTAATTTTTTTCATGATTAAGAGGTCACTTACCAATATAATAAGCAAAGGAACCTAGTAGGAAAGGTAAACTCATTACTCATAACTATGTATTATTATCCAAAGGTTTTTCATAGTATCGCTGTTTTAGGTGTGCATGGATGCCACCACCTCCTTAACATAAAGATAGTTGGCACTTTCGCTGCCGTTCTCTCATAATCCCACGTGGATTACTGTCTCTCAGTAATTATCCAAAATCTCACTTAAATTAATAATTAACCAATTATTCATATAATTAAAAATTATTTTAAATTACTTAATATACTACTCACTTTTAATACATATTATATAACATATTATAATATACTTTACTATCATGGTCATTTTATTAGATAAAGCACTCGCCAGAAATTTAGATCAAATTTCATTTTTCCTTCAAAAAAGATCACATTCATTTTTTAAGAAAGGCAGATGTATTTCAGTAATGATATGATAGGTTATTTCTTAGTCCAAACTACAAAAGAAATTCAAAGAGTCCTTAAAGAGCAGATAACATATATTCATTGCTCGACGAAATCAAAACAACCACTTCAATTATTTATTTGTACCATAATAAAATTAATACATATACTATTATTAAAATATCCATGTAAAAATATATATATTTTCTCAGCTTTTAATTTTCCCAATCTCATATAAAGAGTATAAATTTTCGTACGTTTAATTTTTAAAATGGTAAAAAGACAACATTCTTTTCTTATGAGAAAATAATTTATATCTTTACAATAAAGAAATTCTTTTTGTATTATAAATTCTCAAAACGGAAAAAGGATACTTTTCTTATGATAAAATACTATCAACTCTTATAATAAATAAAATCTCCTTTATAAACTCCCGCATGTCATGTATTTAGCTTAAAACATATCACAACCATACAAAATTGTATCTATCAACTTTTATCGAAAATGGTTTACTTCAAAGAAAATACATATCAAGCCAATATACAATAATTTCGAAATTCTTCAAACTTACAGGGTCTTACACCCATATCTTCATGTATAACCTTGATCCCTTCCAACTCATATGTTATTACTTCGACGATTCCTAACGTTTAAAGTACGGGATGTAACATCATTCCCCCATTTAGAACATTCGTCCTCGAATGTTAACTCGTAGAGATTTAAAAAAATTTCACTAGGGTCTCCTTTGTAAATTAAACTAAAACCCAAACTATTTCTAAAGTCTCGACTATTCACAACATTTTGTACTTGAGTATATCGTGTCTTCTTCAGATTTACCTTACTGAATTTACAACCTCGCATCGTATCTTCTGTTTCTTTCATAACTTCTTTCAACATAGGTGGAAATTACGCCTTAAAGCTCTACTGTGATAGCATATCTAGTGCATACAAAATTCGATATAAACTTTATACTGACTTTTTACGACTTAACTCTATGGCACGATCTTGAAATAAAAAAAAGGTAACATTTCCTAAATGCCCTATAGTCTCTCAATTATAAATGTGGCGCGCAACACATCCATAAGTGAGACTCTACTAGGCACGGCTTTGTAGACTCCTTAGGACACGACCTGCTCTGATGCCACTTTGTCACGCCCTGAACCTGGGGAGGCATAACTGGCACCCGGTGCCGCATTGGCCCGAGCGAACCACTCTGTAACTCATTTATTTTTTTTGTGACTATCATGGGCCAACATAGCCAGAACTCGTGATGTACAACTTATAAGTGGGCAACACTGTATCAATAAACTATCGTTCATAAAACATGAATACATATGTGTTGATACCCAATTTTTCTAAAATTATTTTTAAAATTTGTATATATACCTTCAAAATCACTCTTTATAATAACTGGTATTTTTTCGATATTTTTCATATTTTTATTAAATTCATTCCAATTTATTCAGTATTTTTATATTCAATAATTATTCATAAATTGTATTATAAATAATTTCAAAATATTTCCCAGTTTAATATATCATTTTTTATCCTATTAGGATTTAATTATTTCACAAATTAGCCAATTTGGCATTATTTGACCATAATTACAATAATTTTGCAACTATGGCCTAATTGTACATTTTATACCATTTAAATCAATAATTATTTTATTTTACATTTTTTATATTCATTAATTACCTTAATTTCATTTATTTAGCATTAATTTCATTTTATATAATTATTAGCTATTTTTATTAATTATTTATCTATTTTTTGGGTATTTAACTAATAGCCACTTTTAATTTCAATTCTAGCCTAATTTCACTCGGGCCCCTACCCAATTTAATCAGCCCAATTACCCAGCCAAGATCTAAAATCCTACCAGCCCAACCCCACGACTAATCTAAGTCGTTGATCAATTTAAATCAACGGCCCAGATTAGTATTACCATAATTAAACCTAGACCTACCCCCACCGACCCCTCATTTCACTCGGTCTCTCATCTCTCTATGCTCTCTCTTTATCTCTCTAGTTCTCGCTAGAGACCTCTGGTCTCTCCACCTCCAATGAGGTATGTTCGTCTTCTCCGGCTAGTTCCCTCGCCGGAAACTATGGTCTCCCATTATCTCCTGGTTACTGCTCCACCCTAAGGCCCTCAAGCGAACCTGGACCAACTCCTACCCATGGTCCCTCATGCCATATTCCGGCCTCCTCCGATTGTCTGAGTAAGAGCCATGACTTTTCCGGCTAATGCTAGCGACATCTTTTATGTTTTTCTTGTTTCTCTAGGCTCTCTGAAACCCTAACTCCTGGTATTTTTACGATTTATTTTAGATCTCTCTTAGATCTATGTATATCATGAAGCTTTTTACATGTGTTTCTTCGAAAACCTTCCTATTCTAAGCGACCTTTCATCTCAAAATTAGGGTTTCATCACCCCTCTTCCTAAAACAATTTTGCTTCTGTTTTAATATCATTCTATGATTATTTCTATGATTCCATGATTTACTCGGAGTTCTCTTTTCATTTTTGACTTACAATGCTGAAAACCCTAGGTTTTTCCCTAATTCTAAGTCGATCTTTAACCGATATGTTTGTTTAAATGCATGAACTCTTATTTCTCATAAATGTTTAAGCTTTCTGTGATTTTACCCTGTTTTTTCTTATTAGGCTCCCTCCCTATGTTCTCTTTGCTATATCATGTTCAATGTTACTGCTTTGTCTCTAAACCCGTGTGATTTTGCTACTATAGTCACTAGGGTTTCAACTCTCTGATTCCCATTGTTCATTTAAATGTGTGCTAGCCTCGAATCTCTGATTCTATGTGATTCTTTACATTGCTATGTTTTTCCTTGCCTATTATTTGTCTAACTGATTTTGTTCCTGATCGAATCCCTAACTCTCTGCAACTTTACCTTGTTCGCACCCCTGATTCCTAGAGATTTGAAAAGCCATACTGATTTCTTATGAGATGTTCTTACTGACTTCCAAATTTGTTTTCTTACCGTTTTACATAATTGATTAATATTTTCTTAAGTGATATCTTCTGAAACTAGTCTCAATTGTATGCTTGAATTGGGGTGAAATTGTTTCCTTATATGTTACAGGCATAAGAACTTTCCTTAATTGTTATTTTACCTACTAGTCGTTTGAGTTAAACCCCTTCAATTAAGGGATACCTAATTGCCTACTGTACTTACACTGTTCTTATATTCCTCTAAGCTATATATGGCCATTTCCTTATTTAATACTCACCGTGTGAATCACTCCCTTGATTATAGGGATACTTGTACTAATAGGGTACTGATTGATATTCAGTCCCACAATCACTGGTTAATTCTGATTTTTTCCTTATTTTTCATCAAGCTTTCAAACTATATATATACTCTATTCATTCATTACACACACACGAACTAATCTGCTCAAAAAATCTCTCTCACAATTTCAAAGACTCTCTGCTCTCTCTCTTCTATGCTAACTACTACTATTCTATGTTGGCCGGCTGCAAGCCAAGGCTAACTATTGTGTATCTCCTACTTTCCTATTTGTGTTACTGCTTTCTTCACTTCACTGGTATGTTCTAATTTAGATTTCAGTCCTCAAACCAACATGATTCCACTACTATTGTAATTCAGCATGCTTCTAATTTGCTTACTTACTCTTCAGCATGTATCTAGGACCCTGAACTTCCCTCTGCATGTTTAAATTAGGCTTTATTTGTTTATGACCAACATGTTTCTGTACACTTAGCACCTACTTCTTACATGCCTATGACTGGTACATTAGTTTAACCATGGACTTAGTTGTTAATCTAACGTAGCACTTTACTGTACCCCCTGATCCTCTAGGCCCTTAGGAGTTTGTGATTGTATGTCTACGTGTGTATCTGCCTGCTGCATGTCTACCCTTACATGCTCTGTATTTGTCCCTCAAATCCCATTACCCCTGTTTGTGCTTGTTGGACAATCCTTAGTCCTTTGTGTGATGTTAAGCTTCAATTTCCTTCTTCAAAAAACTATTTTTTTACTTACCCTTTCTCAAAACAGTTCCTTACTTAAATCCTTTTAAATAAAAAGCACTCTCACATATACTCTTAGAAGTCTAAGTTCAGCCTCCTTCGTGTGAGCACTGCTTTGGGGACCCTTTGAGTACCCTCTGAACTCTGACACACAAGGCTGGCACTTCCACGCTGCACATGTTTAACTCTTTGGCTATGTCTGGGTGTGAGCACTGCCCGGGAGCCCTTGAGGTCGTTAGGGAACTCTAACACATCCGGATTATGAAAAGGCTATAAAATACCATAAGGCATTGAGGTTTGGAAGATTTGGGCCTAATTGAAGGCTCCCTATATAATTAACTTCTTATTTTTCCTTTGGTTGTGTAATTCATAATTCCCTGGCCTTTAATAATTTGTAAACAACTCAGGGGATGGATAGTGAAAAGGGAGGGGTAAGTACGCATGCGATAGCTATTAAAGGGATAGAAATCATGCTATTAGACTTTATTTCATATTTGTGCAATAGAGATCATGTTTAGGCCCATATGTTCAAATTCATGCATTAGAAACCATGACATTTGACTTTATTTCCTATCTGTGCAACAAAGATCATTTTTAGGCCCATATGTTCAAATCCATGCATTAGAAACCATGCTATTTGACTTTTATTTCCTATTTGTTCCATAGAGATCATATTTAGGCCCATATGTTCAAATTCTTGCATTAGAAATCATGTTTATTAGGTCTCATACCTACTGTTTCAGCAGGTTCACTTTTATTTAGAAAAATCCTGCTACTAAATGGTATTCTCTACTATCATGTTCCACACTTCCATGTACGCTTAAATCTTCTCCCAGGCTAAACAACATTAAAATTAATTATCACTCCAGCATCTTCTGAAACCATGATTAATACTGTGATTATTGAGCACTTAGAAATCATGCTTAGGAATTCTGCATATTAATTTTGCATCTCTACCTGTGCATTAGATATCATGTTATAGGGTCCTAATCGCTCAACTACATTTAGTTTAATTACTGATGTATAAAAAGGTATAACAACCTCACTCAATTTTCTCTAAAAAACAACTGGTAATGCTTCTGTGTTCTGAACAACCTAGAACAGCATGTTTAGGTAACAATTTGCAACAGTTCCTCTAATAATTCTGTTAATATACACTGTCCCCCGCCTAGGAAAGCCTTAGGTGACTAAATTTCCAAAAAGTTAGAAATGTGTCTTTCTTGTGTGTGCTGCTTAATAATAATAGGTACTTTTAAATCAATAGGCAAACTGATTAGAGCATGTTTTTGAGTCATAAAACAAGTTTGCCTATCTGTTTATCCTCTGAATTCACCTAGATACCATGTCTTAGGCTCTAATTAACAATACTGCCCTTACATGTGTTTGAGTCGTGCTAATTATATGCATTATCTGCTGAGGAAAATTTGATCCTCATATATGCTCCTATGTGTTTCCCACTGACTGCAGTCCTACATGTTCTTTGCTTGTCGCCTTAAAATTTTACCCTTTTAAACCTGAGGGTCTTCCTAGTACCTACCCTTTAGAATAGTAGTCTTAACCTCCTCCAGGACTGATAAGATGGGACGGGTAATAGCACGCAATAGAATCCGTGACCAATGGACACTTTAATTACCTTCACGGGGTGGGAAGGGTAGAATATGGATATGATGACCGGTGCGCTAATACCACGTGTAGCCCCTCTTCGAGGAGTGATTACCGGGCATTGCATTGATGTGATCCATGTTATTATAAACCAAAGAAACTTGTATACGCTAGTTCGTAATCATCCCTACTGTTTTCTAAACACCTGTATGCTTAAGACTTGAATCCCCTCTTATTTGAGCCTTTACTTATTATTTGTTAGTTGTACTAATTCACGAAACCATTTGGCCGGGAACCACACTTGTGGATCCTGAGGGGTGCCTAATACCTTCCCCTTAGGATAATTTCAAGCCCTTACCCAAATCTCTGGTTAGCAATGTAGTTGTAATTGGATACCATAGGTGCCCTAACGCACCGTTAAAATCGTTAGGTGGTGACTCTTCAAAATATGCAAACCCCTTTCCCAAAAGGAAAGAGTTGTCCCAATCAATGTCATAAACCCGATCTTCCGCGAGGAAGAGAAAAAAAAGGGCGTGCGACAGCATGGCGACTCTGCCTGGGATATCCAGGCTTTTACCATTTCAAATTGTTTCGTTAATTTATGCCTTTATTTTTAAATACTGGCACCCTTTTCTATTCCCTTTGCATGCAATTAATTGTTTATTTTGGGTATTTACGTTTTTCCAAAACGTAACTGACATGTCTCTTTGTTTCCTTTTGTAATTGCTTTAAATCATTATTACTGTTTTTACCGCTTTCTTTAACGTGCAAATACGTGACAACTTGTTTTAATACTTATTGCATAAATCATGCTCAACATTCATACTCCACTTGTGCCAAACAAAATACTATAGCAACACTTGATGAGTGGTTGCGCCCTTCCTATATTATAGGCTTATTTGCGGTAAAACTAGTCGATCAGCGGTGCAGTCGACGATTCCGTGCCTTTCCCACTTGAGTTGTCCGCTCAAGGGTACCAGTCTAAAACCCCATAGATACCTTACTCTGTCGCACTATTGCATGCATCTTGGTCAACCTAGTTAAGCTAAAGTGTCGTCCGCGCGATAGCTTTTAAGATAGCCTTATCCAAAAGTCCATCGGGTTTCTCTAAACCCAAACGGACGCCCTCACGTTCTATGCATTTATTTGGAGAACTAAATGCTTCTTGTTAATTATTGACGTTAAATAGTCGAGTCCGGTAGGGGTAAGGGCCTAACCTATTTGTTTTGCAGAAAAAAATTGAGGCACGAAGTTCCCAGATTCTGCATGGTCTCCAACATCCACCCAAAACTGCTGAGTTGGTGGGAGGATCTACACTCTAGCGACAAAGCTATCGTCAGGAAACACTTGGGTAATCTACCATCTCTTATGGAAATCCATCCTAACAAAATGATAATAGAGGCTGCTACCCTGTTCTGGGATCGTGAAAGATCAGTGTTCCGCTTTGGGAACATCGAAATGGCGCCGTTGATAGCAGAGATAGGAGGGATAGCTAACCTAGTATGGGAAACTCCCGGGTTGCTGATGCCTGAGAACCGCACAGGTAGAAGTTTTCTCAAAATGATGGTTCTAAAAAAAGACATGGAATTGGTATGTCTGGAGGATTCGTACATTCTTTTTGACTACTTGTACGAAAGGTATGGCTACAAAAAATCACCGTACCTACCATGATGAGTTTGCTATCACCTCTCTGGGATACGTCCATCGCCGAGTGTTCGTGTTTATGGTCTGCTTTTTGGGTTTGATCGTGTCCCGATGAATAAGGAAAGGATCCATACCAGGTTTGCCATGGTAACTAAGACCATAATGGAAGGGGTAAATGAGCAATATTTCAGCATTGTGCCCATGATCGTTGTAGATATATATCGGGCCTTAGAAATATGTCAACAAGGAGAAAAGTATTTCGAAGGTTGCAATTTATTACTTCAACTTTGGCTCGTGGAACATCTCCAAAAAGGAGAATATCGACAGGACATCCACCGTCGTATGTGGGATGACCATATCGCTTTCCATCACCCAAAGCGAATGAACTATAACCCTGACATGTTCGCTCAACCTGAAAATGCTGAAGGATGGGTCGAGATTTTTGATAACCTGACTAAATAACATGTTCAATGGATGTTCGAATGGTTTCCAATGGACGAGTTCATCATTCGATCCCGAGACGCATCATTTCTGATACTAATTGGTCTAAGGGGGACATACCCTTTACGTCCCTCTTTGAGTTATGAGGCAAGCAGGAAGCAATCAAGTCATCCATAGGGTAGAGAAGATGAGCCATCTTCGAGCCGACTTTCAAAATAATGACAGTCCTCACAAGTGGCAAGATCAGCACCTGTGGCACTGCAAGGTTATACTTGAGAAAGACACCATCGATCCAGACAGGTATCACGCCGGTTATACCCCTTTCTATCTTGGTTGGTTAGAAAAGGATCTGGGTGGTCAGAGCAAGCCGGGGTACATCCAGGTCACAGGGTTATAGATGAAAGAGCTGAAGCACAAGTCAAGTTCAACCAGTTGCGTAAAAGGATCCGGGAAAATGAGGATGATCACCACAAGATACATGAGTCCAACAAAAGACTGATCAAGGAATGGAAGGACATGGCTATTAGTGCCAACAAGAGGCTGGGGTACTTGGAACGAGGTATAATCAATTTGGAAGTAAAGTTCATTAAAAGGGTTGAAGATTTCAAAAGGCTGAGGGAGCTGCAGGGGGATACCTAGCCAGAACTTACCTGCTGCTGGGATTTCGCGAGCTGGGAAAGCTGCTAGAAGAAAGCAAGAATGCCAAATCTGGGGAAGGTCCTTCTGGGACCAAGTAGATAGGAATGTCTTTATTTTTCTAACAATGTAATAAGGCCAATGGCCATTAGTGATTTTTATTTTTCGTCTGTCATTTCGTGATTTGTCTATATTATTATCAATAAAATGAAGCATTTAGCATGTTAAGTTCTCCAAATCAGTTTGTCGCTAGGCCTACCTCGGGCACAAAGAGGACCCCAACTTAGGACACGCTTTCATTTCCGCATTATGTGTTTAAATACTGCAATACTCTTTTCATGATCCTCAACTTGGTTACCTTTTGTTTTTATTTTTTCTTACCCTCCTCCCCAAAGGTTAGTTCGTGCATTCTGGCATCATCAGCCTATGGTAACAGATCCAAGGGCCCTCCACCTACTCCTCCCTATAGTCCTCCTAAGGGAAAATAAAAAGGCAAAAGTAAGATGGAAGAGTCAAGCGGCATCAGAAAGGAGAACATGATTGAACGGGTAGAGGCCACTGATGGCCGAGGTATTCAGGTCCTGCATTAGAACATGTCACCACTTGAACAGAAGTTTCTGAAGTTTTAGGAAGAACTCGATCAAGTCTGGAATCTGGCCAACTTGTCATTTTCCCTCAACGTCCCTGACGTCAACCTTCCAAATGCTCAAAACCCAGCACCTCCACAAAATATCCCAAGACAACAAAGTCATCCCACACCTCACCATCACACCACTCCCCCAAAGAACCAAGCTCTCCCGACACAGTGCAGTGCTTGCCACACCTCAAATAACACTCTGATACTCATCCCAGAACCTCAAACCCCGCAAAAGACCATTTCCACACCTATAACAATCCCATCAATGCGGAAACCATGACCCACTCCACTTGGCCTATCCCACTGGCGTCCGAGTCTGACGAAAAGGATTTACTTATCAGGAACCTGGTTGAGGAGCTTAGGAAACTGACCAGCCGAGTCCAGGGTGTTTAAGGGACCAAGGGGATTGAAGGGTTGAATTATGAAGACCTTTGTATCCAACCTGATGTCAAACTGCCCGAGGGGTACAAACCTCAAAAGTTCAAAATGTTTGACGGTAGGTGATCCGAGAGTCCATCGGAGGACCTATTGCGACAAATTGGTTGGCGTAGGAAAGGATCCGCATGAAGATGTTCATGAGGAGTTTGAAGGGAGACGCACTTTCTTGGTACATCAGCCAAGACCCCAAGAAATGGTCAAATTGGGTAAGCATGGCGTCTGATTTCATGGACAGATTTAGATTCAACACAGAGAGCACACCGGATGTGTTCAACATTCAAAATTTGAAGAAGAAACCTACAGAAACCTTTCACGAGTATGCTACTCGCTGGAGGTCTGAAGCCGCTAAAGTCAGACTTGCTCTAGAGGAAGAACATATGAACAAGTTCTTTGTCCGGGCTCAAGACCCACAGTATTATGAACGGTTAATGATGGTTGAGGGCCACAAGTTCTCTGACATCATCAAATTGGGTGGGCGGATTGAAGAAGGTATTGAAAGCGGTATGGTTACAAATTTTTGAAGCCTTGCAAGCCACTAACAAGGCTCTACAGTCCGGTGGTGTGTCTAAGAAGAGTTATGTGGGAGCCCTAATGGTTGCACAAAGAACCAAGTCCTCGCTCAAGTACCAAACCTATCTGACACCTCGACACCTCAACTCACATATCATCCAACCCCGAATTACCAAGCACCCTCACCAGATTACCAAGCTCCACCACCAAATTACCAAACTCCACCACCTTTCTACCAAGCTCCACCACCCACATATCAACTTGCTTCGCCCAAATATCCAAAACCCGCTCCTGTCTACCATACTTATAATTCCCAGCCATCCCATTACAAATCACACCCTGCACGCCCAAACTTCCCTAGACCTCGTCCCAATTTGATCGCCGCCCTCCAAAGCAATACACCGCCATAGCCGAGCCCATTGACCAGTTGTATGAAAAACTCAAAGTTGCTGGTTATGTTACACATGTCCCTGCTGCCACCCCTGAGAACCCTTCTTAGTGAGTTAACCCATAAAAATCATGTGCATACCATTCCGACATAAAATGACACACCATCGAAGAATGCCATTCTCTAAAGGACAAAATACAGGCTCTCATTGACAACAAGATTATTGTGGCAAAAGACCCCGCTCCAAACGTCCGCGACAACCCTCTGCCAGACCATAAGGGTAGAGGTATCCATATGGTTGAAATAGAATATGATTGAGATCCCAAGGGGTCAATTGGGTTGATCGCAGAAGGCGATGACCTAAAGAAACCCGCAGTCACTCTCAAACCGATCATAGTCCAGATTCAGCATCTGAGGCCGCTGAGGTGGATATTTCTATACCATTTAAGTTTGAATCAGAGCCACCTACAAAGTCACCAGTGCCAATTGAAGTTGATTTTGTATCTCCAGCAAATGCACCAGCTTCGTTCGAGGTCGCAGTCCTGCCACCCCGAACACACATTCCGTTTGGAACAAAGATGGTTGCACCAATTCCGGTGGCAATGTCAACCACGCCACCCTTCTATTCCAACGTATCCCTTGGGAATACACAGCCGAGGCGAGAAGGAAAGGCAAGGTCAGGTCTAAGGAAGCTATCGCAGCATAGGGTATGACGAGAACTGGTAGGGTCTACACCTCTGAGCATCTGGCCGAGTCAAGCAAGCACGCCACCAACCGGCCTCCCCTTATCGAAACGGGTCACGATGACCTTTGGAGAAAGGTACAGACTAAGGAGTATTCAGTCATTGACCAGCTGAACAAGACACTGGCACAGACATCCATCCTCTCTCTGCTGCAGAATTCCGAAACACATAGAAATGATTTGTTGAAAGTGTTGAGTGAAGCATATCTGCCAAATAACATCACTAGTGGGGAAATGGACAATATGGTTGGCTAGGTACTGGAGAGTCATAAAATCACTTTTCATGAGGATGAGCTACCACCTGAAGGATTGGGGCACAACAAAGCACTGCACATCACCGTGAAATGCGAAGATCATTTCATCACAAGAATCTTGATCGATGGAGGTTCCAATCTTAACATCTGTCCGTTGATAACACTCAAGAAATTGGGTAAAGGGATACATGAGATAAAGGATGGGGCGGTCAATGTGAAAGCCTTTGACAGTTCTCAGAGGTCCACCATGGGGGAGATCAGTCTATGTCTACAGATGGGACCGACTTGGTTCGAAGTGGATTTCCAGGTGATAGATGTTCCGGCATCCTACAACCTCTTGTTGAGACGACCCTGGATTCATGCTACTGGGGATGTAGCATCAACACTACATCAGGCGGTAAAATTCGAGTGGAACCACCAGGAGGTGATTATTCATGGTGACGGTAGCAACCCCATTTATAGCCGTCAAACTATTTCGGTGATTGACGAAAAAAGGAAGATAGGCGGAGGAAATTTCCCACCACATTGAACGGGTCAATGCTATCGACAAGGACAAATGGTGGGATAATAAGATTGAGAGCATCCTGAACTGGAGAGGATACGATCCAGGCAAAGGGCTTGGTAAAAACCTCCAAGGGATCACGAAGCCCATAAAGCTCAAGGAACATGGCACTACTTTCGGTCTGGGGTATGAGTACACTTGGAAGGAATTCAATGGCTGGTTTCCACCTTGGCGCGGTCCCTATTACCCTTTGGAGCAGCCGATACCTCATCTTGAGCAGACTTTAAAGTAGGTCGACACTATTTACGATTCAGATGAGGAAGAAGCACTTGCAGCAATGAGGAGTTTGTTCCTAGAGGATGATGATATGGACTGTTGTGTTGTTTTCGAGGGGGAGGGGGAGGAAGGCCCTTCCATACAGACTGTAATCAAGGGAGCATATCTCAAGAACTAGTCTATCAAGACAACCAAAGCCTGACGAGCCTCAGGGTAGCAAGGCTAAAACAAACATTATTTATTATTTTATTTACTAAATGATATTCAATTTCTGCAATAAAGATCATCAGTGTTCAAAACAGTTATTCAATCTATCAAAGCATCTTCTAAATTTCTCTTACGAATCTGATATTTATTGTTATTGTTTTCTCTCATTACTTTATTTATACAACATTACTATTACATGTCTTGATGAACCGATGACTGTGACATGCAATGAGGCAACGCAGCAAACGGACATTGATTCAGAAGAGGACGACATACCTGACGAGATTGTCAAAGAAGTTGAGAACTTTGAGAAGAGACCTAAGTCCAACCTGGATGAGACCGAAGTTATCAACCTGGGGGATTCAGAAAACGTCAAGGAGACTCATATCAGCATTCATTTGTCGCCATCAGAAAAGAAAGAATACACAGATTTTCTAAGAGAGTATGAGGACGTATTTTCAAGGTCGTATGATGACGTGACTGGTCTAAGTACGTCTATTGTAGCTCACAAACTGCCAACCAATCCAATGTGTCCACCAATGACACAAAAGCTATGAAAGTTCAAACCCGACATGAGTTTGAAAATCAAAGAAGAAGTTACCAAGCATATCAACGCCAGAGTTCTCTGGGTTGTGGAATACTCGACATGGTTAGCCAACATTGTTCATGTGCCAAAGAAGGACGGAAAGGTCAGAGTATGCGTCGACTAACGGATCTCAACCTAGCCAGTTTGAAAGACGACTTCCCCTTGCCAAATATACACATTCTGATTGATAACTACGCCAAGCATGAATTTCAGTCCTTTGTGGATTGCTTTGATGGTTATCACCAAAATTGGATGGATGAGGAAGATGTTGAGAAAACGGCGTTCATTACGCCGTGGGGAGTGTATTGTTACAACATGATGTCATTCGGCCTAAAGAATGCAGGGCCACCTACACGAGGTCCATGACCACCATATTCCATGACATGATTCACAAGGAGATCGAGGTGTACGTGGATGATGTCATTATCAAATCAAAGAAATTTGTTGATCACATGGAGAATTTGGAGATGTTCTTCAATAGATTGCAAAAATACAATCTGAAACTAAACCCTGCGAAGTGTGCATTCGGGGTTCCTGCTGGGAAGTTGCTAAGATTTATTATATGCCGCCGGGGAATAGAATTGGATCCGTCGAAGGTAAAAGCCATTCAAGAGTTACCACCACCAAGGAATAAGAAAGATGTTATGAGTTTCTTGGGGGGGCTTAATTACATCAGCCGGTTTATAGCACAGTCTACCATCATCTGCGAGCCAATCTTTAAGATGCTGAAGAAGGACGCTGCGACCAAGTGGACCGATGATTGTCAAAAGGCTTTCGACAGAATCAAGGAATATTTGTCAATACCGCCAGTCCTAGTACCGCCCGAGCCAGGCAGACCTTTACTACTCTATCTTGCAGTATTAGATGGAGCTTTCGGCTGCGTTCTGGGGCAACACAATGAAACGGGAAGGAAAGAACAAGCTATTTATTACCTCAGCAAGAAGTTCACTCCATATGAGGCCTGGTATTCTCTATTAAAGCGTACTTGTTGTGCTCTAACTTGGGTAGCCCAAAAGATGAGGCATTACTTCTGTGCCTACACAACATATCTCATATCAAGGATGGATCCATTAAAGTACATCTTTCAGAAGCCCATGCCCACTGTCAAGCTAGCCAAGTGACAAATCCTGCTGAGCGAATTCGACATAGTCTACATGACTCAGAAGGCAGTTAAAGGACAAGCTCTGGCAGACCATCTTGCTGAGAATCCCGTAGACAGAGGATACGAACCCCTGAAAACATATTTTCCTGATGAAGAGGTATCATTCACAGGAGAAGATATTGCAGAATCCTATGATAGTTGGAGGATGTTCTTTGATAGAGCAGCAAACTTTAAGGGAGTCGGTATTAGAGCAGTACTAGTATCAGATACCGGTCAGCATTATCCGATATCCGCCAAACTCAGGTTCCCTTGCACCAACAATATGTCCGAATATGAAGCCTGCATCTCGGGGCTCAATATGGAACTTCCTTTCTTGGATGGTCCCATCCACGTTCACTTGCAAAGTTATCTCGCCTTTGGTGGTTTCGCATGCCATGTTGAAGCCATTTAGTACTCGGGCCGCGGGCACAACCTGATCCTGTATGCCGAGCTATTTTACGACCCTTGATCGAATGATGTTGGCCGAGCTACCTGGATCAATTAAAACACGTTTAACTTGAGTTTTATTCATAAGTACAGATATTACTAGTGCGTTGTTAGGGGTTACCCGATCCCTTTTGCGTCCTCATCATTGAAAGACAAGGTTCCTTCTGGTACGTAATCCCGAGTTCGCTTTTTCCTAGTGATCGACACCTTTGTTCAATTTAATACTGATCCTTGGGGAATATCGACCCCTCCAATAATCATGTGAATCACGTGTTGTGGCTCTTCTTGCTTGTTCTGTCTGTTTGAGTCTCTTTTTCTAAAGTGATTCTTGGCCTGATCGCTTAAGAATTCCCGAAGGTGTCCCTCGTTGAACAACCGGGCTACTTCCTCCCTTAGCTGTCTGCAATCTTCTGTTCTATGGTCATGGGTGCCATGCTACCTGCACATTTGGTTGGGATTTCTGTGGGCTGGACTGGTCTGCAGAAGTCAAGTCCATCTAGTATATTTGGTACATCCGATGGATGAAACGATGGCGGATGCATCAACGTGGAAGTTATATTCTGACAGTCGTGGTGCTTCTTTGGTCCCGGCATCCCCGACGAAACCATTCTTGCTCATGAGTCCCCAAGAGCCCTAACCTCGATCATTTCTCTTTTCACCTCGAAAAGGGTTGCATCCAGGTCTGTTGCCTCTTCGATCTCCATTATATGGCCGGTAATGATCCATGTTCGATTGTGGTTCTCGATCGATGTCCCTTTTGACTTTGTCGACATGCCTGATAGGATAAACAAGCATGGAAGGAGTTCCCTGCTGATCATCTTCGACCCTAATCTTTGATTGGCACCGATTATGCACATCGGCCTAGGTAACAACTGGGTATTCAATCAAGTTCTGCTTCAACTGTTGTAAAGTCACTAAGCTTCATACATTTAGTCCTTGAGTGAAGGCTTGAACAACCCAATCATCAGCAACCAGTGGTATATCCATACATTCCATTTGGATCCGAGACACAAACTCTCTGAACATCTCATTATCTTTCTGATTTACCTTGAAGAGGTTCGACTTCCTAGTCTCAACCTTTATAGCTCCGGCGTCTGCTTTAACGAAGGAATCTGCAAGCATGGCAAAAGAATCAATGGAGTTGGGTGGAAAATTATGGTACCATATCATCGCTCCCTTTGACAGGGTCTCCCCGAATTTCTTCAACAATACGGACTTGATCTCATCGTCCTCCAGATCATTTTCCTTAATTGCACATGTGTAAGAAGTGACATGCTCATTGGGGTCTTCCATTATACTTGGGAATTTCTTGCATGCAAAACTTCTTGGGAATTGGTTTAGGAGCCGCGCTAGGGGAAAGGCTTTTGCACGAACTTCTTTGAATTAAAACCCTTCAAAATCGGTGGTGCCCCCGGGATTTGATCAACCTTGGAATTATAGGTTTCCACCTTCTTGTCATTTGCTTCAATTTTATTTTACCTCGATTCAACTCACTTTGTCAGTTCCTCGAGCATCTTTATGATTGCGGCGTCAGTCCCCGATTCATTCTGTTCGATCTCCTTGACACCGATTCATCCCTATGAACAACTTCCTGGGATGGCTCGGGCTAGATCTTGCTTGGTGCATGGTTCTAGTTCTTGAGTTCTGCTATTGCAGCTTGTGTGAGCATGCAACATTTAGAATATCACCTGAAGGCTGATTCCGCCTTTTTCACCGCCCTGTGCGCTCTGACCGGCTGATCGAACATCTCTATGGATGCTACTCTCGTGATCAATGACCAAGTTTGCATTAATGGCAACGTGAGAGCTGACATCGATTAGGTCTATGGCCGGGACTCCATAGAGGTCAACTGGAGGTACTTCATTACCTGGGGTAGCTGTGTTGTCGTTTTCGTCATGGAGAACGAGGTCGTTTTCCACGTGTACGGGGGCTGCTTGAGAGTTTGACATGTTGATCCTGGAATCAAAGACACTCACAAGAACAAGTATAAAATAGTGTGTGTTACGAAAGTTAGTACCTTGCAATCACTATTATCCTTAGCCCCACGGTGGGCGCCAAACTGTTTACCCTAAAAACGGAAAACAATTAAATTTATATGTGATATTAAGGATACGTGAATTTACTTGGCACATACTGAGAAAATATGTAAATTGATATTGAAATTGAGAGTAAAGAAAAATAAAAGCAAACCAAATGAGATGTTTAGCTTTGGCCTTCGAGTTAGGTTACCCTCGAACCAAATGAATATGCAAATGAGAAACGAACAAAGTAACATAGTATTGAAAGCTTAAGAGAAAGGTATTATATTGCTTTGTATTGCATGAATATGATATTTTACAAATGATCAGACTCCTTTTATATAGTAGAGGAGCCCTACTTATGTTACAACTCTAAATACATTAAGAATTCCCGTGATTGGCTAATTAATCGGCCTCATTTTGATACATGCCGATATTTCCGCCGTGATTCTTGCTCGATTACGAATATTTCGGCTTACCGTTACTTGGCTAGGTAAACTTCCATCGGTCTTGCTCAGTCTCTATTTTGCTTGGCCTCGATCTTGGCAAATCTCGACCTTGATCGGTCTCTGGATTATGAGCTCAACAATCTAACTCTGTACTATGACTCGATATAATACGAGGCCGAACCTTGACCTATTATGTTCCAACCTCGATTAGTCATAAGAAGGGCAGTCCTCTTTTGACCGTATACACTGTTATTGTAAATTTGGATAAAATTTGGTTTGTTCGGGTTCCATCACATTTTGAATATGACTCTTAATTAAGAATTGTTGTTTATTGTACTGTTTGGGCGTGAATCTAAGGTAGATACAAAATAAATATTTTGATATTTTTGGATATTCTTAAGTAAAAGTAATTCTTACATATTCCGTTAATAATAGACTAACGAAATTTTAAGTAGTAGTGCGGTAGAAATGCTTACCTTTTTAAAGGGCAGCATCATTTTAGGACTAACCATGATAGAAAACAAGACATGAAAGTGGAAGATAAGGGCCAGAAGTTAAATTTGAAAAGTTGTTAAGGTTGGAGGAAGTATTTTTGGCATAAAACGAGGAGCTTTTGAAGATTGATTTAAAAAATACAGGGAGAATTTGGTAATTCCATTTAGTTTATGTGAATCAAACTGATTAATCTTCAATATGAATGTGGACATAAAATTTTTAACTTCTTAAAAATAAAAATTATATAAAAGTACTAGAAATTACAATAAATAAATTAAAATATTTAAAAGGTGCTTATAAAAAATATAATCAAAAATATTTATTTCATTTCTTTATATAATAAGTTCACAAAAGAAAGTAATATATTTTGAAGAAAATTAAGAAACTAAAAAAGTAGGCACTAGCCCTTTACTTTGGTATGTTGTAAACTCAAGGGTTGCCACGTAGCAAATTTGAAAAAAGGGCTAAAATAATTCAGTATCTTTGGATTTTAATTTCAACTAGTCCATTTTTTTATATGTAGTACTAATAATCCACGTTCTTTAATAAAGTGATACACTTTTAGTCTTCATGTTAAATATGAAAAAAAAATCGAAAAATATTTTTTTAATTTTCTTATGTTTGGTTGGTTTAAATGTTTTAGAAAATATTTTCATTCCTCCAATTGTAGAAAAATATTTTCCTTGTCAAGAGAAGAAAAAATATTTTTCAAAGCTTTTCTTCACTTCCACACCCTTTTCTTCAAACTTTTCTTCAATGTTTACAATTTCTAACCATATACATAGATTATATAATTCTAAACGTATAATACATAAATTAAATATATATTATCCCCACCGTTGTTTTTAGCTTAAGCAGTTCGGTAGGCGGATATTTGGGTTAATTCTTTGATGTAAAAAAAATATTTTCTTTTCATGATATACAAAAAATATTTTCTTTTATTTTAACAAAATGAGTACTTTCTTCATATTGTAGAAATAGTACTTTATTTTTCAAACAAAAAAAAAGTGTTTTCTTTTTAGTTGTGTAACACAAATTTCAATGTTGTTTTTGCGAGAAAATGTAAAGTAACACATTAATCTCTTTAAGTTTGTGTAAAATTTTAAAAGAATAATTAAATTTTTGAAGAAAATAGAATCTTGAAGATATTGGATAATTGGGATTGGGAGGTGGGAAGGGGAAGGGGAGCACCGGAAATATGGGGATTTAGGAGAAGGGGGAGGGGCAAAAAAGTAGCATAAGAAATTTTAAAAAAATATTTTTTACTCTCTAAATAAGAAAAAAAATTTCGGAATTTTTTTCACATTGTAGACAATAAATTGCGTCGAGAAAATATAATCAGGACCGAAAAATATCGCAACAATCGTAGTATTTTATTTCAAATATTTGAGTGTTACAATCTCTATGAATCCTCTGATTCTTCTTTCCAACAGTAACTAAAAGAGCTTTTGAGCTTAATCTTGAATTTTATTTTATTTTAATCCTAGTGCTTGAGGCCTGATCTTGATCTTGACGTATTTTTAATCCAAGGGCTTGCACCTTGTTCTTGAATCTTCGTCTTGATATTTTAATCCTTAGAACACTTGAATGCTTATAGCTTTAAGAGAAATCCGCAGCGTTTGATCCACGAGCTCCCTCTTGCTTCTTGTTATAACTTCTGGTGTTTTTTTTGGGTTATGAAGACCCCTATTTATAGTTGTTGGAGGGAAGAGTTATAATAAGAACAAACTCTTTCCGACCAATCAAATTGAAGTGTGACAAGGCCTCATTTGATTGCCAAGACCATGTCACTTGCACACGTGGCGCGATTTCATTGGCCTTTTAATGTGATTTAGCATGCCTTGTCATTTTGACACGTGACATGATCTTATTGGCTCTTCTGTTTGAGTTGGCGTGCCATATCATTTGACAAGGCAACAAACTGGGCCTCTAGGAAGATGACATCTCGGGCTTAATGTGGGCTCATCATTTGTAGCCCAACTAAATGGGCTAGCTCTATAGATTAAAGTTTATTTATTTAATCCATATATATTGGATTATGTAATTAATCCAATTATATTAGCCCATAATACTTATTTGGACTATTAGATTTAAAATTTAATCCAAATTGTTTATTGAATATCTGAATCCAATAAATTTTATATGCCTACAAATGCCCCCTACTTCAAGACTCGTCAAAGTCTTTAAACTATTGAAGACTAGGCTTGAAGTATTTATATTTGTATATTTGATCACATGAAATATTAAAGTCATTGAACTTTAAATTTCAAATTCATTGTTCTGTGACTAATCACGCAAAATATAAAAGCTATTGAATTGTAATTCCCAAAGTCATGATTTTCCAGTTTTAAAAGACTCCAAAATTGGTTAGATTTTCCAGGTATACTTCAAACAATTCCAATTCAGTTACTATGTGACGTTGCATGGATTACGTAATTTCACTCACCTGCTATGGTTCCCACTTCTCGATGAGGTCGGATGCTATTCTTTTTAATTTTATCCTTTTGCTGCCTTTGATGTAATTGTGCTTTTTTTAGCATACGTGTCTGATTTTTCCACTTTGTTATTGTACCCTACATTATTAATCTAATATAATGAGAGTTAAATCCAAATGCTGATTTAATATGCAGCAACGTTATCGGCTTTATCCAAGGGATTCAAGTCTGCCGAATCAGATATTGTTTGGGACATATTTCTTCAACAAACACAAATTGGAATAGGAGACTTCTACTTTCCTTAGCCAACCGATTCCGTATAGGAGAACAATTGTGAAAACAATCACACATCGAAAATATGTGCCCGGCAATGCTTTTTGAAAACTCTATAAATACAGTATAATTTCAATTTTATTTGCATTTACTTTCAGCGTTTGCAAACGACTTTGAGTCTACTTTTGACGACTTGGAAGCCTTGACGCGAAGGTAATTTCTTCTTCTTTTCTTGTGCTTTGTTCTTTGTTTTACTCTGTTATCTTTTTTTTTTGGAAGTAACTTCGTAAAATTACGAAGTTCTTTATAAGTTCATGACGAAGACCTTTAAAAGTTCGCGATGAAGATCTTTAAAATTGTGGAGAAGACCCATAAAAGCTCGTCGTCAGGATTTTTAAAAGTTCACAGTGAGGACCCTTTAAAGTTTGCGATGAAGACCTTTAAAAGCACGTGATGAAAACTTTTTAAAAATTCGTGATGAAGACTCTTAAAGTCTCGTGGTAGTAATCTTTAAAAGTTCACAGCGAAGACCTTTAAAAGTTTGTGGCGAAGATCCTTAAAAGTTCGCGATGAAGACCTTAAAAATTTGTGGCGAATCCCATAAAAATTTACGATGAAGATCTTTTAAATTTGTGGCGAAGACCCTTAAAAGTTCGCATAAAGATCCCTAAAAGCTCGTGAAGACCTTTAAAAGCACGCAATGAAGGCTCTTAAAAATTTGTCGTAGAAATCTTTAAAAGTCGGTGGTGGGGACTCTTTAAAGTTTGTCGCGAGCACCTTCACAAGCACCTTTGAAAGTTCAAAAAATACGCCTTTTAAAAGTTCGGAACGAAGAACTTAAAAATCTGAATGCCTTTAAAAGTTCGATACGAACACCTTTAAAAGTTCATAATGAAAACCTTTAAAAAAGTACTTTCATAATTATCCCGGACAACATTTTAAAACCAACTTTATATTGCACCACGCTGGCAATTTCAGATTTGTGAAGTCTCATAAAATTATTCGTATCTTGGTCTAGAAACATCGACATTATGAACTGTTTGATTTCTTGGAAACTAGACTTCAAAATCTAAAAGATGTACAAAATTCGGGATCAAACACCTTCATAATCGCCGCACGTAACATTTTGAAACTAACTTTAGATTCCACCACGTTGAAAATTTCAGACTTGCGTAGTCTCACCAAACAATTCATATCTTGGTGTAGGAACGTCGAAATTATGAACTGCTTGATTTTATGGAAAATAGATTTCTAGATCTAGGACATATCCAAGATTTGGAACCAAACAATTTGAGAATCGTCCCAGATATTATTTTGAATCTAACTTTAAGTTCTGACACGTTGATAGTTTAAGATTTGCGCGATTTCACCAAAACTTTTATATCTTGATGTAATAATATCGAAATCATGAACCGCTTGATTTTATGAAAAATAGACTTCGAGATCTAGGACATATCAAAATTCCAAATCAAATAATTTGAAAATCGTCCTAGATATTATTTTGAATCTAACTTTAGATTCTGACACGTTGATAGTTTCAGATTTGCGCAGCTTCACCAAAAAATTTATATCTTAGTGTAGGAATGTCGAAATCACGAACCGTTTGATTTTATGAAAATAAGACTTCAAAACATAAAACATTTCCAAAATGTAGGATTTAATACCTTAAGGATAGTTTCAGCTAATATTTCGAAGCAAACATAAGATTTTGATATACCGATAGTTTCGAATTGGCACGACTTCGCCAAAACTTTTGTGTTTAGGTATGGAAGCCTCAAAGTCACAAGACGTTTTTCTTGCTAGCAATCCCCCTCCTTTTCCACTAAACATCTTGGGTTCAAGTCTCGCTGAAATTTGAAGCATTGTGCCAAGGAATCTTTCTTCTTATATTTGTGTTCCCTTTTGACGTCTTTCTTCTCTTCTTTCCCTTTTTTTTTTGGCAGTGAGCGAATATGAAGTCCAAAAAACATGAAGGTTATGTGAACATGAATTCATAGCGAATCCCCAAACTTTGATGCAAATACTGTCATCATTTCAGTGAAGACCCCATTTTGCCATAGCAGCTTGCCCCCTCTAAATCAAATTGGATCCAAAGCTTAACAGAAGAATGATATCTCAACTTGATTTTCAAGTGTTGATTAAACGGGCTTTCATACTTCATTCGAACAATAATTGGGGCACTATGTATTTTTTGAACTTATGCGACTGAACTCAGAATGAAACTCTAAGCTGCCTACGTACCTCGGTGAAGAGGATCAAGTCATACCGTAGTTCATAATGGGTATTTTTTTTTATTATTATTTTTTATGTCCTAACTTTTTCCTAGGCCGCCTCTTTCGAGGTTTTCAACCTAGCGGACTTTTTTTTATATATGTCCTAAATTTTGCCTAGGTCGCCTTTTTCGAGGTTTTAAACCTAGCGAGGTTTTTTTTATATGTCCTAACTTTTGCCTAGGTCGCCTCTTTCGAGGTTTTCAACCTAGTGAACTCTTTTTTTTCTTTCTTCTTCTTCTTCTTCTTCTTTTTTTTTCCTTTTTAGGTAGGCCATACACAGTTTAGACTCATGCGGGCCAGGAGTGTAAGAACGTGCAGTTTAGGCTCATGCATAAAGGAGCGTTCGAACATGCAGTTTAGGCTCATGCGTCAAGGAGCGTTCGAACGTGAAGTTTAGGCTCATGCGTCAAGGAGCGTATGAACTTCAAGGATAATACTTCTTCAAAAACTTGCAATTTATAGGGCCGATTCTCATGCCATCTGCATCAACCAGCTCGTAAGCCCCACTTGAGTAATCTTCTTGCACGACATATGCCCCATCCCATTTTGAAATGAACTTTCCTATAGGTTTATGGGAAGTAATAATGGGTCTTCTTATGGCAAGGACTTGATATCCTACTTGAAAGAATCTTGGGCGAACTCTTTTATTGAATGCGCGAGACAATCGAGCTTGATAACATTAAAGTCTCTGTTGAGCTTCCAACCTCTTCTCATCAAGAGCCTCCAACTCTGCTAATCGAAGTCGAGCATTTTTTTCGTCAGTAATGCCTTCTTGAATAGCTAACAATAATGAACGTATTTGACGCTCGAGTGGCAAGACGACTTCAACTCCATAAACGAGTGCATAAGGGCTCGCTTGTGTTGGCGTGCGATGAGTTGTCCTATATGACCATAAAGCTTCTTCCATACGGTCATTCCAATCTCGTTTGGATTTGGAGACGACTTTCTTCAATAAGTTGAATAGAGTTTTGTTGAATGCCTCAGCTAGACCATTGGCGGCAGCATTGTACATCGAAGAGTTACGTTGCTTGAATCCAAAGAGATCACAAATCTTGTTCATCAACCTATTATCGAATGGCTTTCCATTATCCTTTATAATGTAACGAGGAATGCCAAAGCGATACATAATGTTTACTCGGATGAAACTTGCAACATTTTCCTTCTTTACTTCCTTAAGAGCAACAACTTCAGCCCATTTTGAGAAGTAGTCAGTTGCAACCAAGATGTATAGGTGCCCACCAGAGGACTTTGGCAGTGGTCCAACAACATCCAATCCCCAAGCGTCAAATGGCCAGGATGCAACAGTTGGGTGCAACACTCAGGAGGTTGATGAATAAAATTCGTGTGGAATTGACAAGCCTTGCATCTTCAAGCATAGTCCAAGCAATCTTTTACCAGGTGCATGAGTAGATTCCCTTCAAACGAGATAGGGATAGCCTTATTAGATGCAATTTATTTTGGGGGAGGATCAATCTCTTGAACTTCTGAGAGTTTTCCAGGTGCATGGGTAGGTTCTTCTTCCATCAAGATTCCGACTCTGTCTGTTAGCTTGTCAATTCTAGCATCTTGATTTTGCATGCATTTGGTCAAGCTAGCAATTGCTTATGTTAAGTTTGCCAACTGCTCCTCCACAGATGAAATGTTTGTCACCATGGCTTGCATGATTGTTGTGGATGATGGAGAGTAGCACAGATTTTCACACAGATTGATCCTTGATTGGCTCACGCTCTGTGGTGTAAGTGAGAAAGATCCATCATTTGAAGTGTCATCATCTTTCTTCACAGAAGAGTGCTTGGATCCGGAGAGGCCAAGCAGAGCAAGAGTCTTCTTGATTTTTTCAGTAACATCGCTTCCTCCTTCCGGTGCGTTTGTGGTAGATCTTGCTCCTTTTGAGGATGAAGATTCGAAAACAGGGTAGATGCGGACGACACTTGGGGTGCTTGTTGTCCTAACGAGCTTGCTTTGCTCCTCGTAACTGGTCCAAAGCTTCCAAAGGTAACTTCGAGTATGTTTTCCACATCAGCATAAAACTTGGAATTTGCAGCCTTGGCGGAAGTTGAATTTCTTGGAAGCCATTTTGTTGTTCTTGAACTTTGGTGATTGAAAAGTTGAGATGAGAGGTAGAGATTGTCCCACTGGGCGTGCCAGAATTTGTAGACAATAAATTGCGTCGAGAAAATATAATCAGGGCCGAAAAATATCGCAATAATCGTAGTATTTTATTTCAAATATTTGAGTTTTACAATCTCTATGAATCCTCTGATTCTTCTTTCCAACAGTAAATAAAAGAGCTTTTGAGCTTAATCTTGAATTTTCTTTTATTTTAATCCTAGTGCTTGAGGCCTGATCTTGATCTTGACGTATTTTTAATCCAAGGGCTTGCAGCTTGTTCTTGAATCTTCGTCTTGATTTTTTAATCCTTAGAACACTTGAATGCTTGTAGCTTTTAGAGAAATCCGCAACGTTTGATCCATGAGCTCCCTCTTGCTTCTTGTTATAATTTCTAGTGTTTTTTTTTGGGTTATGAAGACCCCTATTTATAGCTGTGGGAGGGAAAAGTTATGATAAGAACAAACTCTTTCCGACCAATCAAATTGAAGTGTGACAAGGCCGCATTTGATTGGCCAGAACATGTCACTTGCACACGCGGCGCGATTTCATTGGCCTTTTAATGTGATTTGGCATGCCTTGTCATTTTGACACGTGACATGATCTCATTGGCTCTTCTGTTTGACTTGACGTGCCACATCATTTGACACGTGACACCAAACTGGGCCTCTAGAAATATGAGATCTCGAGCTTAATGAAGTGGGCTCATTATTTGTAACCAACTAAATGAGCTAGCTCAATAGATTAAAGTTTATATGGGCTAATATAATTAATCCAATTATATTAGTCCATAATACTTATTTGTACTAGTAGATTTAAAATATAATCCAAATTATTTATTGAATATTTGAATCCAATAAATTTTACATGCTTACACACTCACCAATGAAATAAGAAAAAATAAATGATAATCACTCATTTTTAAAAAAAATATATTTTTTCATATCAATCATGGGACAAAAAATATACAACTTAAATAAAGAATGTGGATTATTAATGCTTAATGCCAAAGAAATATGACTAATAAGTCCAAAAATACCTTACTAGTAGTGTTTCATGCGAAAGATATAGGACTAGTTTCATGAGCGTGGGGTTACGTGAATGGAATTTCTTACAAGTGTCTTCTGGGCTTTTGGATTGCTAGTGAGTCCCACGTGATCATTGGCCACAGCTGGGCACCTGCTTATTCGGTACGTGGCATTTGCAACTGATGACCTTGTTTACCCACATTTTCTTCATCCTAAATTCCTACGCAGCTTTGACACCATTCTGTGTTACCTCCCTTAATTTTTTTGACTAACACAATATTCTCACAATTTAAGGCATTCATTCTTTGTTTACCCACTCTCTAACTGAGGAAACCCACGTTTTGGTTTTTGCGAATTCAATTCTCATCTTTACGAGAGCTGGTATTATCACACATTTGTTGGGTCCGAAAAGCTCGGGCTTCTTCGATATGTCTCAGACCAGAGGACAATCGGGTCACGACCTGCCTCTGCCGTTCCGGGTTATCTTCCCAAAGGATAAGAACTGTGATCGCTTTACGGCGTCGATAAAGGTTGTTTCCTTTTTTCTTTTCCTGGCTTCCATATCCTTGGTTCTCTACTCGGCGTTTGTTAGACAAGACTTGTGGTTTCGGTGCCCCGAATGCACGGACTCGAGTATCAGCTTCAACCCGGTCTGTGACCTCCATCAGTACAATTCCACAGCCGCCAATAATTCTCTCTCGCCCACCAACATTTCGCATATCGTCTTCGGCATAGCCGGGTCAGCCCAGACGTGGAAGAACCGGAAACACTATTCGGAGCTCTGGTGGAAACCCACAGTCACACGCGGGTTCGTTTGGCTGGATGAAGAGCCAGACCCGAATTCAACTTGGCCCGATACTTCGCCTCCTTATCGAATTTCCTCCGACTGGAAGAAATTCAAGTTCACGAGCTCGCAGTCAGCAGTCCGAATCTCCCGGGTGATTGTGGATTCATTCCGGGTCGGGTTACCAAACGCGAGGTGGTTCGTGATGGGAGATGACGATACCGTCTTCTTTACTGAAAACTTAGTTACAGTATTAGCGAAGTACAATCACCGGGATATGTACTACATCGGGGGGAACTCGGAGAGCGTGGAGCAGAATGTGATGCACGCCTACGACATGGCGTTTGGCGGCGGTGGGTTTGCCATTAGCTACCCGCTGGCGGCGGAGCTGGTGAGAATAATGGACGGGTGCCTCAACCGGTATTACAACTTCTACGGGTCGGATCAGCGGGTGTGGGCCTGTGTGGGTGAGGTCGGTGTCATCCTTACAAGGGAACGGGGGTTCCACCAGGTATTTTTTATGGCATTTCAAACAATTTGAAGAGTTTTAACTTCATTTAATTAGAATATTGTTTTATAAGATGAATACTTTGTGTTCATCAAGAAGAAGTAGATTAATTAGATGGAAGATGTGGCAAGACATAGCCGACTTTTAACAAATATTTCGTGGACATGGTATCAATTTGAAAAAATAATTAATGATTATTTGATGTGAACATGTATATAAGGGCTTTTGAATTGATTAGTACATAAGTTATTTTACTGAGGCAAAATAGTCTGCTGACCACTTAAATTTACACCTGATTGCTAATTTGATAAAAACTAGTATATATACAAACTAATAAATATTTTTTATTATTGACTATACTTATATAGCAAGAGCACATGTGATATGGACAAAGTGCGTGCAGAGCAGGGTAATTTTGGATTAAAAATGCCCACCGTCCATCCCTTTCTCCTTTCTCCTTTCTCCTCTCCCCTTCTTCCTCTGCCACTGTACGCTAAACCCCTCTCCGCCCTCCCCCCAAAAAAATATTCATTTTCTTCGTATTACTTCCAAATCAATCCCAACAAATTTACTGCCACAAGTATCCTTCAATTTTCTCTCACGCTATTTTTCACTGAAAGTCAAGATTATAGTTGAGAGGGAAATTAAGTATTCAAAACTTGTATGCCAATTTTCGAATTAGGAAAAAACAAAACAAAAATAAAATTTTAAATTTCAGGAGAAAATAACGATTGCTTCATAAAGGGAGCATTCTGGTGTAGTTTTGTGGTGGTCCATAGGTGGGAAGGGAGTGGTGAGCTTGTGGTTTTAGAGAGAGAATAACTAATCGAGTTATCTTTGTTGCTTATTTTTTTTCCTTTTTCCAGTCTATGCACAAATAAATTCTAGTGATTTTGACTTATTTATGGTGGTTGCGATGGTGCTGGTGGTAGAGATGTGAGTGACGAGTTGATGTGGTTTGCTCGGGTGGCATTAGAAAAAAAATGGTGGGATTGACTTATCTGTAGAAGGCCATGGATAAGAAAAAAGTAAAACCATAAAATTAAAATTTGATAAATTTGTTAAAATAAGCGGGACACAAATTATACATGTCAAGCAACAACTAGTCCTAGAATATGATATGTTATAATGCCAGAGCATTTGATACACACGCTCCATTTGAGAGGTTTATTAGTTCACAAATGTATGAGTTACGTGAATTACGGTATTCAAATAGAAAAGTTATAAGTTCCTTCGTCGGGTTGGTAATTAGGTGCAAATTTAGGTAGTCAGGAGGTTATTTTGTCTTTTCCTAATTTAAATTTGAATATACTATTAAAAATAATTTTTCTATTTTTTATAAGATAAGGATAAGATTTGCGAATCTACTACTCTATTCAGATTTTACTTGTGAGATTATTCACTTATGAGATTATATTGAGTTTATTGTTGTAAATTTGAATGTACTTTTATTTGCTTGGATTCCATCACATTTGACTTGAACATCACTGTTAATTAAGAATTGTTGTATTATTCTACTGTCTGGACGTGAATCTAAAATAGATACAAAATTAATATTTTAACATATATGGATATTCTTAAGTAAAAGTTATTCTTACTCTTCCGTTTTAATTGATGTGAGTCCATTTAATTGGATACGGAGTTTAAGAAAAGAAAGATGATTTTTGAGTTTGTAGTGTAAAATAAGACACGTATATTTTGTGTTGTTATAAACTATTGTATAAAAGTAAATTATTTTTAAATAAGAAAAATAATTATTCTTTTTTATACGGATAAAAAAGAAATAAATTTACATAAATTAAAACGAATATATTTTGAGCTGCTTTTGAAACTTGCATTTAATTTGTGGAGGAATCTTCGGGATGAAAAGAAAATTAAGAAACTAAAAAAGTAGGCACTAGTCCTTTACTTTTGTATGTTGTAAGCTCAGGGATGGCCACGTAGCAATTTTCATGTGCATCGGGTTACGTGAATGGAATTTTTTACAATTGCACTGTTGGGGTTTTGCACTGCTGGTGAGTGTCACATGATCGCTGGCCATTGGCCACTGGCCACAGCTGGTGACTGATGACCTCCTTCACCCACATTTTCTTCATCCTTAAGCATAAGAAACGCAGCCTTGACATCATTCTTTGTTACCTCCCTTAAATTTTTGGCTAAGACAAAATTCTCACAAATCTATTTCTCATGAATATTCAAAAGAATTCCTCATTTTATGGTTCTTCAATAGCAAGCTCGTCTTGTTATCAATATGTTTAAAAAAATTATATTTCAAATTTATCTTTATAAATATATGTTCCATCTATTAAGAAAATTATGACTTATTTCACTATTGAGTGTAACTTACACTATATTGCTTGACTTGGCCACACATCTAACTTTTTTCTTTTTGGGTCATGAAAGAGGCATACTTATAGTAGAAAGGTTAAACAACGGTATTACAGGGAGCATGGTGCGTAGTATGCACCGTAGTACTGAACGCCACACATCAACTTCATCAGCAAAGTTTAATACTGAAAGCTCTTATTAAAAATATTATTCTTGTTCTACCTCTTACCATGTAGTATTACCATATGATTTCTTATATTTTCATTATATAACTAAATGCCAAAGCTGTGTGGCTAATAGTCTTTTAAATAAAGTATTCTTCGAAGATACCTTGTGGTAGAGCACTGTGTTGAACATGTACTTGTCCAAACAAAAGAATAGTAAAAAATAAAAGAACAAGCATCTAGTGAGGCGTTTTGATGTTTTATTGGTTCTTTGGGGCTTCGTGTCAAAGGTTGGAGAGACCTCGATGGTAACGCATCTACAAAAAGTTAAATTCATATCCATCACATGCCTGAGCGCTCTTTATCGCTTAGTACAGTAGTTAGTATTGTAGTTTTACGTTGTACTATACTATTGCCAGTTCTATTCTTTTAACAGTATTTGGCTTTTCTAATTCTCACATAAAGTTTTCAGAGACCTATTTGGTTGTGTCTTTTAAGATGGGCATTGCTCGCTCGTGTGCAATCGCCCTCGTAGGTGCGCACACTCAATTTGGTGGTCGATTTTTGTTGGATACTTCTATGCTTCATTTCTATCATTTTTTTGTTCATTTATAATCTTGCGCACTATTGGGCTTTACTCTTTCTTTTTCTTTTTCATTTTAACCTAATGTGTTTTTCAGTTGTTTATGATATGATGTGACATGAACTATTTAAGATATATGCGTAAGACATAATCTACTCATTAATCTATTTGTTTCAAATATTCCACTTGAAACAGATCACAACTTTAATTTATAATACCCCAAAATTATCCTTTGTGAGACTTAGTGGGCGTTTGGACATAAGAATTGTAAAATTCCAAAAAAGTGAATTTTTTTTTCAAGTGGAAATGATATTTGAAATTTAGAGTTGTGTTTGGGCATGAATGGATGTTTTGTGAGTGATTTGAATGAGAATTTTAAAAAACAGCTTTTTAGAGTTTTCAAATTTTCTTTCAAAATGCATTTTGAAGTGAAAAATGAAAATTTTATGAATAAAACACTTCGAAAAAAATGTGAAAATATTTTGGAAAAAAGTGAAAAGTTTCTTATGTCCAAACGGGCTCTTAGTGTGTGTTTGGTACGAAGAAAAATATTTTTCGGAAAATATTTTCCTCATTGTGTTCCAATTTTCTCATGTTTGGTTGGTTTTTGAAAAATATTTTCCTCATGAACTTATTTTTTTTGAATTGGAGGAAAATATTTTTACTAGGGAAAATAATTTTTAAAACTTTTTTTCAACCTTCCCCATCCTATTCCCCATCACTATCAACCCACCCCACCTACCCACGCCCAGTGGCGAAGCCAAGAATTTCGTCAAGGGTGTTCAAACTTGAAATAAGTTTAAAAAAATTTCGATAAAGGGTGTTCAATATACGTTATGTACCTTTAAAACCTAATATTTTACCTATATATGCAATGTAATTTTCCGACAAAGGGTGGTCAATTGACCACCCTAAGCAAAGTGTGGCTTCGCCCATGCCCACGCCTACCTCAACCCAATGCAACCCCACTCCCATCCTAAATTAAAATATTATTAATAGTTTCTTTTCATGTTGTAGTTAGTGTATTTTTTTAATTTCAACAAATAAGTACTTTTTTTTATGATGTAAAAAGGTATATTTTTCATTTTAACAAAAAAAAAAGCACTTTCTTTTTATGATGTGGAAAAACTATTTTTTTGTTTCAACAAAATGTTGTAGTAAAACGTATTTTTTTTCATTTCAAGAAAAACTTATTTTTTTTATGATGTAGAAAAAGTATTTTCTTTTATTGCAACAAAATGAATATTTTCTTTTTATGAAGTAGAAGTATTTTTTTTCATTTCAATAAAATGAGTACTTTATTTTCATGTTATAGAAAGAATACTTTCTTTTCAACCAAAAAAAGAGCATTTTTTTTAGTTATGGAGCACAAATTTTAACATTGTTTTGCGTAAAACGTAAAGCAACACATTAGTTCATTTGAGTTTGTGTGAATTTTTGGAAGAATGATTAAATTCTTGAAAAATATTGAGTTACAAAAACGTTGGGTTGTTGGAGGGGGGAGGGGGAGCACATGAAATATGGGGACTTGCGGAATGGGGTGAGAAGAGTAGCATAAAAATTATTTTTCTAAAAAAATAGTTTTACTCTTTAACCAAACACTAAAAAATATTTTCCTGAAAAAGTTTTTCACTAACCAACCAAACAGGAGAAAATAAGTAATAAAATCATTCATTTTCAAAGTTTTTCACTAACCAACCAAATAAGAGAAAATAAGTAATAAAATCATTCATTTTCAGTGGAAACATTTTCCATGGAATGCATTTTCCTCCGTATCAAACACATCCTTAGAAGTTGATAAATCTGGTAACATTCTAAGACTTCATTGACTAAATTTATCTTTCGGTACACCCCATATATGTATAAAAGTTGCACAATTTTTAAGTAAATAAAGTTTATGATGTAAAAAGCATTAGGTTTTGGGTTAGTTCTTATCTATTCATCCTTGAAGACACTTAAATTTCATTGATTAATTAATATATTAATTATATGGTATAACAGATTTACTAGACACCCCTAAGTAGGAAGAGAAGTGATTGACCGACAGGCTTGCTGATAGAAGAATGGATTCAAATACCAGAAGTTAGGTCATAGAAGGTAGATTAGATTCGACAATCTTAAGTAGTGGAGTCGACCCTTAGCCGAGATACGATATTGTCAGCTAATCACTAGCTTTTGTGCCATCCGCGCTTCTTCTGACTATTGAAAGTGGAAGTTCAAGCTTTGAAGCTCATTTCCAGCATTCTTTTCAATTCTTTCAACCGATTTGGCAACTTTCAGCTATACAAAGTTAGGTGATTTACCGGGTCGACATTCATCTTGATTTCGGCCTTTATTTTCTTCCTTTGAAACGATTGACCTGACCAGTTTGCATTGATTTCTTCCTGTATAGCATCTCTCCAGCAAGAATGATTGGAGGCTTCAGCAAATGATTCAGGTTCATGAGAAGATTGAACTGTGATGAGGTAAGAGGCCCGGTCGCCCTACGCGACTGGCGCTTCAAAAGGCGAAACTCTCGGTCGTAGTTTGGCTGGCTTTAAGCTTCTTGCTTGCTATGCGCCAGCAAGCAGAATGCTTTACCGAATGCGGCAACCAACCTCTGGTATCGGGCCTATGTGTGCCAACTCCAATTAGGAAATTACTACCGCTTGAGCCTAAGCTCCTGAACCGGCAGGAAGAAGAAGCGCACCCGAACCCCCCTTCTTACTACCCTTTCAGAAGGTGAGGCCTCTCACTGTGGGTGGACAAAAGAATAAAGAGTCAGATTTTTGAGCATGTTCCTTGAACATGATTTTGTCCCCCGTACGTGCCTTTATTTGTCCTAAGATTTACACATCTTTTTTTTTTTTACTTGGCCTTGACATTAGTCCCGAAGTTGTGATAAAATGAGTGACACGTCTTCTTTG
>ML339802.1:0-92009 GCA_005239505.1 Nicotiana paniculata | reverse complement strand
ATATATATATATATATATATATATATATATATATATATATATATATATATATATATTGTGGTAGGAAATACTTTAGTATTTAGTTCGCATTAGAAGGTCATCATTGGCACCTAAACCCATAAGGAGAATATGTTGTTCGTGATTAAGGATATTTGGGAGCGGAGTTCGACTTTATGATGGGATGCGCTCCCTGGCACAAGCATTGCTCTGGGCCTTGAGTCCCTTGAGAGCTTTGAAGTGTCAGGGGATCCAAAGGGAGCTTAGACCTTGAGCGGGATTCCCTCCTTACTTTTTAATTCATTGACACATTCAATTTTTAAGGGTTTAGTATTTAATGACAACGAAAGGTTTCCAATGTGAATTATTACTAAGTAAAACCATCACATTAATATAAAATTTCCTCTACCTTGTTAATATTGTTCTTGGTTTAATTAACTGTTCATGTATTTGTCATGTACATCGAAAATGTTCTGTAGTTGGAATATGTTAAACATATTGGATATATATCTAATAACCTTCTTATTTTTTCATGTAAATCTGTTTGGGTCTCTGAGTTCTTGATGAACTCAGGCCCAATTCCAGTTCTATTGCACCGCGTCCAGGGGTCCAAAGCCAGCAGTGTTCGCTCTTCTTTACTGCTAGTCCTATCTTCTTGAGACCCAATCCCAGAGTCTAGTCCTCTTTCCCTCAACTTTTTTTATCATTATTATTGCTTCGTTAATTTAGTTTACTGCCTCTACTAGTTTAATGTTTAGTTACATTTGTTATGTCTTTATTGTTGTTTTATTGCTCATCTATATAACACTTATATGTTAGAACATATGCTTTACTTTTTCCTTTATGCTTTAGTATCATACGAATTTAGGCAAGCCTTAAACAATATAGGATTTTAAAAAAAGGAAAAATCAACTAATAGTAGGTTTTTAGTTCGCAAGTTGTAATCTGCTCACTAATTGCTACATTTTTCACTTACCCTTCTCTTCTTTAAAAGATTTTGAAACATAGAACTTCGTGAGAAGCAATTCCGTTTCTAAAAGGAAAACCTGATTTCAACTCTCGTTCTCTCAAAGGGAAGTTCAGAACTTCAGAAAATCGTCGCTTTAAGGAATTTCCAGCAAATGACCTTTTCTTTGAAAATCTTTCGAATCTAAGGTAAATCTTAGATATGCTTTTCTAAAACATCATTTTATCATTATATAAATAACCATCCCCCAAATCAAAGTATTTTCATAACTCAATCTTTTTATTTTAAAATTTATACCACTTATGTGCCAATTTCAAATTCTTTTAACATCTCTTATGAACCCTTTCATAAATTTATATTCTTTTAACCGCACTCTTCATCATCCTTAGGTGTACAGTAAGCAGCCTTCCTTATTATTAATCAAATCTTTTTACAAATAATTGATTTCAAACTTAGTATAAATCCTATGGAGCTACCTCAGGTAGATTTTAAGGGGTGCCTAACATCTTCCCCTTAGAAGAGCAAGAATCCTTACCTATAGTCTCATCGGTTAGAAGACCCGTAAATAATATGACTTAGTAATTAAATAGATACCCTAGTATACTTTTAAGTATTAGGTTGCGACTCTCTTTCATCAACAATAGAGAAACCACAAGTGGAATCCTGTATTGACTAGTACAAATAGGGTGCAACACATGTCATTGGATTGACGAGTATTGGATAATGCAAAAGCACATAATTTCTTATAGAATAATTATTTCACGGCACATAGGGAAGTTTATTGCTAGCACAGTTATGTATATTTACAGATATTTTTGTATTAGTCATAAAATAATGTCGATTTCAATGGATAATGCTACTAATAACACAAATGCTATAGACTTGCTTACCACTACGCTAAATCCTGCATTAGTAACATTTTTTATGTTAGATGTATTTGTCATATTTACCATTTAATTGTGGGTGATGGTATGAGAATCTTAAATATTCAAATTGAAAAGGTTAAAATGGCTCTTAACATGCTTTTTCATTCAAGCCGTAGAAGTAGACTTAGAAATTATTTAAAAGATGCAATGATTGTGACTAAGAGAAAGAAAGGTTCCTAACCTTGTCCAACAAGATGGAATTACATGTATGAAAGTTTGGTTGTTGCATATGAATATAGAAACCCCATAAACTCAACGTTTAATGCACATGTAAGTGATGATGATGATTATCTTACAATGGAGATTGGGCAAATGTTAAAATGCATGTTGATTTTTTGAAAAATTTCATATTGCTATAAAAGAATTTTTGGGGTAATATTATCCTACTATTTCTAACCGTTTATTTTATATTGCAGAACTTGCAAATTTGTTTGCTCATTTTTCACAAGGTGGAGAACTTTATCAACTTGCTATTGATTCTATGAGAGCAAAGTTTAAAAAATATATTTTCCCTATTCCCCCAATTTATGGTGTTGCTATTTTGTTAAATCCTTGTATGAAATTAGGAGGTCCTCAAATTTGGTATGAAACTGTTTATAATGGTTTAGCACTTAAAGAGATGAGTTGCCTAAACTTCCGGAAACAATAGCCTCAATTATAACAAATGTTGAAACTATTTATAATGCTTATCAAGTTGCATTAAATCATGCTACACCAAATGTTCCAACTCTTTCTTCTTCTGATTCTCAACCTTCTAAAAGAATTGCAGGAGTAAGAAGAATTAGTGTTTGGGCGGGGTTTAGGGGCTTTTTTGATTCTAGTAGTAATGATTTTTCACAACTAAATGAGCTTGAAGTTTATTTGTCGCAGCAACTTGAGGAAGTGAATCCCGACGATACCTTTGATATTTTGCAATGGTGGAAGGACAAAGAAAAACACTTTCTGATTCACTCAAGGATGACCCCGAGATATTTTAACTATTCAAGCTTCAACAATGGCATCAGAGAGTACTTTCAGTCAAGCAAGACTTCAAATTATTGATCATAGACAATCTAAGGGATAACTTGAAAAGATCAGTACTTTTCAGAGAATGGATCTATTCAAAAAGAAGAAATATTGGACTTTTTGAATCACAACAAGAGGTAGACAAAGCTTACGAAGAAATGCTAGTTGAACTTGATGCGAATGTTGCTTCGCCCGACAATGGAAGTGGCGATGAACAAGCTACTTTTCTGCCACCACCAACGGAACTTCCTCCGAACCTTGAAGTATTTATGAAGTTTGTAAGAGATAACATGTAACTTGTATGAAAAAAAATTAGTATGTAACTTGTATTTTGGCACTTCTTGGTTAGCTCATTTTTCTTCTCAATTGTGGTATTAGTACCTTGTTGTGCTTATTTCGGCGAGGGAGGGGGGATACTAAGAAAGATATTGCCATAATTTTATTGCTATAATAAAATTACAAGGCTTTTCTTTGAATATTTTTTTACAATATTTTTGTCTTTAAATTTGAATAAAAAAACTAGATTGCAATTATATAATAAAATTACAAGGCATTGCCTTAAAAAAAAAAATTTTAACATCTTTTTGTCTCTAACTTCTATTTAATTTTAGAAAAAAATATCGCTTAGCCGTTGGGCCCATTTAGCTCGTTCGGACCGCGGACACAACCCGTTTAGCCCGGGACTATGAGTTTCTGGGCCAGTCCTGGACCGGTTACTACAAAAAGCATGTTTAGCCCGGGACTATTTAGCCCCTTTGTTTAGGGCTCGAGACCGCGGCCCGCGAGATCGGCTCGTTTGGGACCTCGCTCACTTGCCACCCTTACTTCTGATTTAGATTCCTCTCTCGATTAAATATAAATCTTTTAAATAAACTAATGTGAGGTTTGGTGAAACTTGCAAGAATCTATTGGTAGGACTGATCTAAGAGAAACTTCTCGCAAATATTTCTCAATCTTAATTTAAACGGTAAATCAAAAATCTCTCTCGATTATTTCAAGAAAATCACCAAAATGAACTAAGGCATACGCTGCAATGATATTAAATAAGATGTTCCTCTTTGGATTAAACACTATAAAGAATAAAATCACAACTCTATTAAAGCTCCTCAAATAAATTCAAGCAATTAAGTAATAGTCAAATCAATAAACAACAATCAAGTCACCAGATCATGTCAAACCCTAAGGTAAACTACTCCGTAGATATAGAGAAAGTCATCATAAATAGAATTAAAAAACAAGAAAGCATCAATCTAACGTTACAATCCAAACTACCGTACTGAATTGATGGAAAGATGATGAAATCCTCTGTCTTGTGGCATCCAATGCTCTCCAAAAGCTCCCAAGGTCAGAAGTCCTCTAAAAATCGTATTTTTGATATATTTATACCATATAGGAACGGGCCCAGACGAAACTATTCTTTCCAAGCTGAAGTAAGACAACTGGATCGCGAAAATACACTAGCACGGCGCGCCATGCGCCGCATTAGTGAGGATTTTCAGAGAGTTAATTTTTTTTACTCCGTAGAAATTTTACACTAGCGTCCCGCGGCGCATGACACAGTGAGATAGTGTATTTTTCTCAGAATAATCTCTTTTTCTCACGTTTTTTAAGAGATGAGACGGTATTGTTGTGCTTAAACTCAAATTATGCCATTACATTAAAGAATCTTGCAGGCTACTAACACATGACAAATCTCTTAAACAACAATATGCAACGTATGCTAGGAACATGCCAAGGAAATGCAAGAACCTATTTTTCAGTGAACCAGTTCTCTCAATACAACTTAGAAGCTTCTAGAACAACTAACTAACTTAAATGCCAGTAATTATGTTTAACATTGAGCAACTTAGTTATAGCAAAAGCTCTAGTAGATAAAATAGTTGCATTAACAGCTCTACCAATGAGTTTCCATATTCTTCTCCTCTTTTCTTGATTTTCCATTAGACCCCACACTACCACCGGAAGAAGCAGCAAACCCACCCCTGCCTTCCCATGATAACCAAATTCTTTGCTCTTGACAATTGTATCAGTCAGCTTAATTAACGTTTTTGTGTTTATTCCCCATTTTATCTTAAGCATTTCCTCTCCCGTCCACTATGTAGTTAAAATAAATACTTTTACCAATTTTCTAGCTGGTGCTCATTGTTCTCTATTCCAGTTAAAAGGAAAAGAATTAAGGTCTTGCAATCCTTATTAATTTTCTAAATGATAAAATGAGTTGATTTGTAATTCATCAGATGGCATTATGTCACATGTTAGAATTTTGGGTTTTCAACCTAAGACTACAAATTTATGTTAATAGAGAACCCAATATAGAAAAAATAATGTGAAATGATACTAATAGGTATAATCGTGTTAACACTTTGGGCTCATCAAAGTGGCGGTTTTCTTTGTCCTCAGAAGTGTAGGGAACCAAGCTTCCCAAAAATAAACAAGGTAGATTTCGAAATTTTAAGGGACCAAGCTAAATCCTAAATTCAAAATAGTATAAGACTAAATACTAGAGTCTATCAGGATATTTTTGGAGATTACCCTGTCCTAAACCCTAAAACACACCTATATAAAGGATACATATTCCGTTGAAGAGGGGTCTCAAAAATCTCATAAGCTCTTGGGATATTATCAAAATATGGCCGGATACTTCTCTACAATCAAATAGTTCAAGAAACTAGAGATCAAATACATCCCCAAAAGGTCTGCATCAGCTTCAGCCCTCGAATCACGAAGATAATCAGGAGAAAAGAATCAAAGGAGAAACAGAATTGTATTCACAATTGATTAGTTTTTCTCCTATTTTGTGATTACAGTTTATTTATCATGTCTTGAAAATGCACTGCAAATTAAACAAACCTCACAACAAATACTTGGAAAGACTCGAGTATTAAGGATCCTTTTATGAAACATTAATTCATCCTATATCATGATGGTCGAAAAGAATGTTATCTTCGTTTTCAGAATAAGCTGGGGGACTTGCAGTGGAATTCTATATCTATATGAATCAACAAGAGGAGCTTCTTGTGTCGGTTCTCCTGCCATTATCATTTGTAATTTTTTTACAGGGATGAAACAAAATAGCACAGAGAGTGCGTCCCAAAACCGTCAAAAATATTTTGGACGATCATTCAATAGAGGGGGATGCATGTATAAGCTGGACATTCAGAGTGCCAATACCAAGATCAATTGCCACAATCACCTTGTACGTTATTCGTTCATTCGGGTTCTTAAGACTAGATTCATACTTCTTACAAGATTCAAGAGTGTGATTAGCTTAGCTTTCCATTGAGATATATACCTCTCCCACTGGTCTGGAAAATAAGTTCCCCAATTGCTCTCCAGGTATTCTGTTCCAGACTAAACATCTCAACATGACGAGGATTGGATCCAATATGGACAACCTTATATGCAGGAGATTATATCCAATGCCCACAGAAAACCTATTCCTATTTTTTGATTTACTGGTATTTATGAAAGTACATTGCACGTTAATAATGACACGCGATGATTTAAACATTTATTTATATGAAGAAACAACAAAATTTAACAAATGAGAGAAATTTTATGTATAATATTAATATAACAATCATCTAAATGCCGCAAAATATTATTACATTAGCATAATACATGGAATTTAAAATAAAAGAACATCATCAAAACTTACGCAAATTATCAATTTTGTCATGTTAGTTAGATAATTATATATTATAGTTTAAAAGTATTTAATATGATGGTATCTTAACGAATACTTCTTTGTGGATAATATTTTTTTGTGTATGTTTCCTCCTAATGCGTTGGTTGCTCTGCCTTAACCAAAACTCTTGTTGTCGATCTTGATACCCTCTTGAAAGTGCGACATATGATTGTTCGTGCAAGAAAATATATTGCGGTAATATGGTCCAATATTTAGGATGTTTATCCTTGTGCTTTATTTATTATATTTGCAAAATATAAACATATTAAAAATTATTTTCACACAAATTTAAAAAGATATGCCTTAGTTTCGGAAGACGAATGTTGAATTCAGGGAAGAATATACTTAGAAGCACATTAACCAGTATCATAATTTTTGCATGTATGTCGTTATTGTCAAAACTTCTATATACCATTTGTGTGCTATTACACAAGCTATTCGACATATCTACGTTTTCTAGTAGCATGACGAGCATATTTTTCTTCAAAACACCTATATACAATGGAAGATCAATTTTAACTTAGTCTATTATATATACGATGACACTAACATGCGTAAGAAATAAGAAATTTGACAACAAACATATATGGTAGAAGGCCATTTTGTACTAAAGTATTTAAGTATTCTTTATGGTAGTAATTATTGGTATCATTTTCTGCTGAGTCAAAAACTGAAAAATATTTTGTTTTTACTATAAAAGTTTTGCTATAAACTTTTTATTTAGTTTATCAACATATTCATTTATGCTAGTTAAAATATCTTTTTTAATTCTATCATGTGATTTGCACAAATTGCGTTTTAATCTAATGATAGAAGTATTCTCTTATTAAATACACTATTATTACCATTGGGACTGATAACCACGTGTTTGGGAAGAAACAAATCATCTTTTATTGGATGCTCTTCTTCGTTTCCGACACGAAGCAAAAAGACACTAAATACTGGATTTATTCTTACTTTATATTTCTTGTCAGTTGAATCTTTTTCGTTTGAGGCCAGAAGTACAACTTTGGCAAGCTAGCTTTTACAGTCTTTGCTTTTGTCGATTTTGGAACTAATGGTAGTACTTGGCAGAACATCACCTCCCAAATCATTAATTTTTCACCAAATGGTTCATTAATATCCATATCTCTAGAACTCCGGGCAATTATTTCGATCGTTTGACACTTAGCCATAAGTGCTTTATCTCATATTATCAATTTTGCTTTCATTATAAATTTAGCACCATTGCCCTGCTTTCATATATTTGTGGTGGTTATTTAAGTTGTTTGAAGAGGTATATCAAATCTAAAGTGGGTGGTCTCATAATAAAATCGTTGATGGCACACCATTTGCTATTATTGCTAACAATATGATATTTGCAAGTAATGCATGACATAGAAATATCATTTCGATTCCACCAGAGGCATCTACAAAGAATAATCATGTTATACCAGCGTCGACTTTTTATAATATAGTCTTGAAAACTTGTTCTTGTTTAGAATTTAGCTTTGATTGTACTTCCTCGGATACTTATGTAGCATTTTGATTCTTAATAATATATTAACCATTTTATTTTGCGTTCTAATGCTCTTTTTTATGGAATAAATTTATGTATCCTAGGATTTTTTTTAACTTGAATAAAAATTTTACTCATGTGATGAATTTAAAAAATAATTGAATTGCATTTTCTTGCTAAATAATCAATTAAAAGATTTAACCATTTGGTTTTTGTAATGACCCGGTCGCTCCTCGCTCGTCCCGTAGAAATTGCATTATTATTGTTGTTATTGCATTGTCATAGGTTGGTTATACTATTATTGATGTGTTAGAGTTGGTAGGCTTGAAATCGAAATGGTTGTAGTGAGAGTTTAGCCACTTGGTCCTTAAAAATAGCCTTAGAATTGGAAAAGTCATCTGAGAGTTGACTTATTGGTAAACGATCTCGAAATGCGGATTTTATGGCTCGGATGGCTTCGTTAGATGATTTGGGACTTAGGAGTGTGTTCGGAATATTTTTGTGAGGACCGGTGTAGAATTAGGCTTGAATTGGCGAAAGTTAGTTTTTGGCGATTTTCGGTCGGCAGTGGAAAATAGGCTATCGGGGTCGGAATAGAATTCCGGAAGTTGGAACAGGTTCGTAATGTCATTTTGGATATGTCTGCAAAATTTCAGGTCAATCGGAGTTGTTTTGGATAGTTTCGGCATCGTTGGAGGATTTTAGAAATTTCAAAGTTCTTAGGCTTGAATTTGATGTGATTTTGGTGTTTTGATGTTATTTTTAGTGTTTCGGGAGTGCAACTAAGTTTGAATGATCATATATGAGGTGTTGGTATGTTTGGTTGGGGTCCCGAGGGGCTCGGGATGGTTTTGAGTGGTTAACGGGGAGTTTGGAGTGCTTGTGTTGCTTCTGAAGTTGCTGGTGCTGGTGTAACCGCATCTGCGGATGGGTCATCGCAGGTGAGGGCCCGAAGGAGCAGAAGGAGGCTCCGCAGGTGCGAGATTTGGCCAGCCAGGGAAGAGGTCGCAGATGCGGATAGTGGGCCGCACATGCAAAGTCGCAGGTGTGGAATGTGGGTCGCAGGTGCGGAGTTAGGCCGTTTAATGAAAAGTTGTAGGTGCGGTTGTTTTGATCGCAGGTACGATCCCGCAGGTGCGAGATATGAGCCGCAGGTACGGAACCCTTGGGCAGAAAGTACAAATTAAAATCCTCCGCGACCATTAGACCTTTTAACACCATCTTTGAACGGGAAAAAGCTCTTGAGGTGATTTTGAAGAGGGAAAATCAGTGTTATTCATAGAGGTAAGTATTTTGGACCTTAAAACTCGATTATAGGTGATTAAGGAACATAATCTCAGTGTTTAATTCATAAAAATTAGTAGAAAAATGTGGGGTTAGGGCTTGAGAGTATGAAACCTTTAGGGGTCGATTTGAGGGGTCCAACGAACTCCGATTTTAGCATTCTTGATATGTACGGACTCGTGAGATGATGAAGAACATTTTGGTATAAAATTTGTCGGGTTCCGAGATGCGGGTTCAGGGGTCGGGTTTTGGTTAATTTCGGATTTTGAGCTAAATTTGGTACTTTTCAATTGGAATTCATTCCTTAAGCATAATTTGACGATAAAAATCTGAACTCGGTAGATTTGGAGCACTCAGAGGCCGGATTTAGAGGCAAAGGCACTGCGGAATAGTATTTTAGCTGGTTTTGAGGTAAATAACATTTCCAAACTTGGTTTTGAGGGTTCGAAACCCCGAGTTAAATGATTTATGACTATTGTAGAGGTGACGCACATGCCAAGTGACGGGCGTGCGGGCGTGCACCAAGTATTTGTTGCCTGGCTTATCCCATGGAACCGCTTAGTGATTATTCCCTGATGATATATGTCCTTCTATTAATGTGAATATTGCGAACATGGTAGAAATTATGATAAGTTATATATATTAAGGCTTCACGCCGAAAATGCTGAGACCCGAGTGGTCGTATATTACTGTCTCATTTGTGATTATTTGATTTCATATACTCATTCCTGTTATAGCATATCACTTCATATCTCAGTCTCAAGTATTGTTAATTATGTGTATATTGATTATTATTTCGGGCTGATGGATGCATCTATGATCTATGTGAGTGAGACTGAAGAGTAATGACTGAGTGAGGCCGAGAGCCTGTTATTGAGACAGTTATGAGATCGGACTGCACACCGCAGCGATATTAAATCACGCCTTCGTTGGATTGATATGGCGCTTGGGCCAGTAGGGCCCCTCCGGAGTCTTTACACCCCCAATGAGCGCATTGATGTGAGGGGTGGATCTTCCCTGGACATGGATCTTGTCCGAAGTGGATGTTGTGTGAGGGATGGATCGTCCCTGGACATGGATCTTGTCCGAGTGTTGTATTCCGGAGATGGACTTTCTCCGTGGGGCTGGATTGGCCTTTTTCCTCAGTACGTATGACTACGGTCACCAACGATTATGTACATTCCGGGATGGACTTTTCCCTGGGCCTGAGAGCCATGTACGATACTGAATGGACTACTGTGTGAGGGTTGTGAGCACTATGTGCATATCCACACTAGTTTCATACATATATTTTATGATGGCATGTAGAGTATACTGGCATACTTGACATATTTACTCATCATGATAAACTGTTAGCATGTCTAAATTCTGCATATTGTTTATTGTATAATTTTGAGGTTTTGTCCGTCACTATTTCTCAGCCCATAGTTTGGGTTCGTTACTTCTGAGTTGGTGTACTTACGTTACCCCCTGCACCTTGTGTGCAGATCCAGGTACACCGGGACCCGGTAGTGAATATTGAGCAGCTGTCAGAGTTTTTATTGGAGTTGTCGAGGTAGCAGCTGGCGTTCGCGACCTCGTCTTCTCTTTCTTATTCTACCTGTTGTTCTTTATTTTGAGACAATGTTGTCCATTTCTCTTTTTCTTTGTTATAGCAGCTCATGACTGAGTGACACCGGATCCGGGGTTGGAGGTTTTAAATTTTTGTTTTTCAAATATTGTTTTTAAAACTTCAAACTCTTAGAATTATCAATAAGTTCGTTTAAATATCGTATTCTTACTGGAAATTGAATTTAGCTTAGTTAAAAAGGGCGGCTTGCCTGGTTCCACGACAGGCGCCATCACGATCCCGAAATCGGTTCGTGACTATTTTTTATGTAATTTTACCTGTTTATAAATATTTATTGTAATTATATTATTTTATAAAAGTATTAAAAGTTAAATACCTACAGGGCTTACGCCTCGCTGAGGCATATGTAAAACGCCTTGCCTTACGCCCACGCCTTTTAAAACACTGGTCTTAAGTAAGGGTAATTTTATCCAAATTTTGTTTTCGTGCCTATTTCCTTATTACATTTCAAATAGTGGCTAAAAACTATAGAAATGACACCGGGTAGCTATTTTTAAGAATGTTATTCAAAATATATTTACAGTTTACAATGAATTTCACTCATACTTTAGGACACGGCGTCCTAGAGTTTAAACCTCAAAGCAAACTTCAGGACATCGTGTCCTAAAGTTCGAAAATTGTGTCCAGAAATTCGAATCTTATGTCCTGAATTTTAAATTAGTAGTTCAGATTCAAATTAGCAGCTCAAAATTCAGGACACTTAGTCCTGAAATTCTTCAAAAATTGTTTCACGAAGTTCGAATCTTATGTCCAGAATTTTAAATTAGTAGTTCAAAATTTCAGGACACTTAGTCCTAATTTTCAAATTAGCAGCTCAAAAATTACGACACTAAATCCTCAATTTCTGAATTCAGGACACTTAGTCATGAAGTTTGAGTGAATTAGCTAATATTTAAATATATTGTAAATTGTGAATATATTTTAAATAACGGACTTAAAAGTGGTTAGGGCTACATTTCACCCCTAAAAACTCATAGTAGGCCCAATATGTGACCATCCCACCCAATTTTCGTTTAAAGTGGCTTATTATGAATATTTTTAGGGAAAACCGATATTGACATAAGCTTATAGGACTAAGATGCACCACCTTAAGCGGGCGACCTTTTCCAAGAAGTATTACGGAGGAATACTTCTTCTAGTATAAAGCAAAGGTGTAAGCAAGCTTCTTACATCTTATAACATAAAGCAAGGTGTAAGCAAGCATTTCTCCAATCAGACTGACTTGAGGAGGTTTTTATGTGTTAAACTAATTCATTATGTTTTAATCTGTTTTCTTTTTCTTTTTTGGTTCTCTCGATATTTAACACTCGTTTTAGGGCCGACTAAGGTATCCCACTTTGGGGTAAAATACTCCTTAACAAAGACAACTCTATTCCGGTAGCTCGAACTCGAGCCTTCTGGTTGAGGATAAAGGATACTTACCACCCGCCACAACCTGTAGTGGTGAATCTGTTTTCAATTTAACCAGCATTTGCTCTGTAATCCGAGTGTCCTCCACTAGGTAACACGTAATGATTATTCATTACCTTGTGAATTTGCTTTCACCTTGAAGGACATAATTTTATCAGGTACATCCTGCCCTACTTGATGGACGAGTGTGCTGCTTCTGAGTCTTTTGGTTCTTGCATTCATCAACTGCGTGTAATCATTCATGAAGCTGAAATTGCAGAATGCAGAGGGATTAGGGGATAACTCTTCGGAAAGATACTGCCATGAGCTTCCAAAGAATTAAAGTTCCCATGACTCTCTGTAACTACAACTGGTTAAACTACATTGATACATCGATATTGTGAATACTTTACATTATCTGTGTATACAATTTAAATCATAAAAGATATGACATGCTTATCCTTCTGAGATAATTAAAAAAGAAGAAGAATATATTTTGATATTGGTTAAATTTCTCTTAGTTCTTCATTCTTTGCTGCCAACTTCCCTAATTCGTCCAGCTTACCCACCAGATAATAAATTCAACGAAATAACCTTGACTGCAGTGTGAAGCCACAGCATCCCCCATAAAGCCATTTCAAGAAAGAGAGTTGACATCGACATGTGGATGGCCACGAGCATTCGAATCACAAACCGTTGGGTAAGTACAGATGGGCAGGTTTTGTTGGCTTTTAGCTGTTCATACCGGAACAGTTGTCCCACCTTGTATTTCTGATTACCTTTGCGAGAAGTATGGGTGTTTTAGAGCCTCATCGACACTAGGTCGATCTTCCTGAATGAGGATGCAGTTAACAGCCACAGAGTCAGATACTAATTTCATCTCAGTTAATTAACAAGGAGAAATGCCAAACAGACAACATATGCATCAGATGTAGGGTTTAGGCGTTAAGACTTTTTGAAGCCAGAGCTTACAGGATTCCATTGTAGTAATTCACGTACTAGTCGCAGTGCCCATATGTTTGGGAACCTGCAGCAATAAAAAATATTCTCAGTGAGCTAGCAACTTGAAACTTTGTTGCCTCATAGTTTGTCCTTTTGATCAGGGTAAAAGGCATCGGGATTCTGGTAGGGAGTTCGGAGAGCAGACATGAGTACAAACCCAATCTTCAGAGGATCCCTGTTTTTTATTTGACGAGAAAAGAACTCTTCAGAGCATTTCCATGGAGCTGGTGAAACTGAGGCCTGAATGAAGAAATAAGAATTTAAATGAATATCGATGAGCTCTAAACACTGAAGTTAATCATTGCCAATCTCTAAAACTTATCACGGCTATAACACAGGTACACCTTTAGTGGTATACCTCAAACATTGAATAAGCTCTCAGAATAGATGGTGGAAAGATGTGAAATGTGAATGATTCACTCCAGTAGTTAGACTGAGAAACTAATATCATAAAAAAGCAAATAAAAGTGAAAAGAGCATTTTGACAGATAAAATCTGAAAATACTGACTGACACCAGTTAGCTTTTCCAACTGCAAATGTGGAGAAGTGAGACTCGACTAATTCAGTCTACTTATCAGACAAATGATACATCACAAAACCATTAGGCTCAGAAGTTTGGGAAAAGCATTTCACGGATTTAATGTGAAACTGAATCACAATATTCCACCACCTAATACTTCCTGTTACATGTGAGGTGTTCTTTTACACGGTATAAAACTTCCAAAACTAGTCGGCTTCAGAATGTGGGAAAGGCATTTTTCCCAGGTTAGATATGAAAATGAAATACGTTTCCACCACCTAATATCTCCTGCCATAAACAGGTATAAACTTACACCATCCAGGGAAGTGTTCAAATAACAAACCTCCACTTATATTGGAAAAATAATGGGGAAAAAATGAAAAAATGAGATAGAAGAATAAAGAATCAGTTGGATGACATTGTATAAATCTAATCCCTATTGGTGTAACTTGAACATCATTGCAAGAGCTTGAACGAAGGTGATCTTTAATGACGTACTGATTGCTCAATACACAACTAAAACAAATCCACTTTGTAATAGTTCCAAATAAGTGCAATACTTTATCACATTGAAAGTGCCTAAGAAATACTTGTCATTGCAACAACAACAACAAACCCATTATAATCCCACAAGTGGGATCTGGGGAGGGTAGATAGTACGCAGACCTTACCCCTACCGTGAATGCAGAGAGGTTATTTCCAGCAGACCCTCGGCACGAGGAAAAATGAGAAAAGAGTAGTAGCAACAAGCAATAACAATACTTGTCATTGTCATTGTCAAACATAAATCTCTCAGACAAAACCCTGGCAACACACAGGATGTCTGTGGACGAATAGATTTAGAAAAAGACCACTCACCTGGTCATATTTTGCTCCAGTTTGATGAAGTTTTGAGGTAACTCCAGGGCTCAGAATACACATTTCCATGAAAGATCTAAGCCTGTCAAAAAATATATTGCAGCGCCATATTTAGCAGAATGCCAACCTAACTGGAAAGAGTAAGAGCAATCCTTCAAACCAAAATTATCTTTTTCATGCTCCCATCATCAGACAGTAAATGTGAAAAGCTCCTGTCCTCTATTAATTGATACAAAGTAAAAATCCTTTCCTCTATTAATTGATACAAAGTAAAAAACCTTTCCTCTCCAATGCAGTGACTAACAAGTAGCACAAATTGATTAGAGCAAATCTCCATCGAAGTATCTTATATAAATTAATACGAGAGGAAAAAAATTGAAATTCATTTGTAATAAGACTCTTGGTGATTTGTAAGGAAAAAGCCCGAAATCTTATGGGGTTTATGGATAAACTTTTCCTTACAAGTACTCAATCATATACGAAGCATAATATGATGTTTTCCATTAACAGAAGTACCAAGCACTCGGCACCTGCCAATTGGCTTAAGATTGTTTCAGGAATTTAACTTCCTTTTTATTTTCTAATGAATCGTAATCATTTAAAATGAAATTTGAAATCCAAATCAGTTGTTATTAGATACCAAAGTGACACCATGTATTTCAATCAGAATTCCCGGCTGTGTCTTAACATGTGATTAAGGTACACATAGCAAGTCAACTACAAAGAAGAGTAACTTCAGATTCGTATTAGAATGTTAACTGTTAGTGATATAATGTTAGAGTAGAGTATTAGAAGAGTAATGTAATTGTGTTAGACGTCCCAATTTGAAAAATATAACATGTCTTGTATTTAACACCTATAAATAGGTGTCTTATATTCATCAAATCATCAGGTCTTTAATACATCTTCTATTCTCTTAAAATTCTCTCACAGTACAACTCTATTCTTTCTCCATACTGCCATCACCTTAAACACAGATTGCTGCAGATATATAAGTCATGGCTAAGACAGTTTCATCAACTTTTAATCCTCAAGGTTCTGATTTCAATTGTGCAGAAATCAGGCACCTTGTCTTCAGTGGTACTTAAGGCAGATCGACTACATCTTTTTGTGCAGGATTAACTGAAGACAATGTAATACTTATATATACTACCATATTGTAAAACAAGATACCAATCACCTTCCACGTGGAAAAATAATCAAAATAAAATGCAACATATATGGTTAACACGTGAATATTTTTCCAGGAAGTCGAAAAAGTACACTATCGAGTTGGCATAATCATTTCTAAACTGGACTTACTTGTAAGCTAGCTCCTTCAAGCTTTCGTTCCAACCCTCTAGGTGCTGATCTAAAAGAGCACGCGTCCTAGAACTCACCTGAAACGCGTCTGGAGTACCCAAAACCAGTTCTAAGATCACTACACCAACACTCCACATGTCATACCTGTTCAACACAAACATAATGAGAAGCTCTGTGAGACTAGTGTACGTAACATTTACAATAAACACTTATGATTAAGCTGATGGTCTTGAGTTTTTTTTTTTGGGGATAATTGTAGTGTCCGGGCCAGCTTGCGCGCACCTCGACTAATTCCACGGGAGACCTGTCACCTCCTACCAGCAACAGGTACCATCTAACTCTATCCACCAAGGCTTGGATAGATGGGAAGAAACCACCTAGTATTTGCCTCGCTAGGATCTGAACCTGAGACCTCATGGTTCTCACCCACTTCATTTACCACTAGGCCACACCCTTGGGTGCGGTGATGTTCTTGAGTTAATGAATGAATTTACATTAAGTGAATACCAATCATAATGATGAATAAAAATCGGGTGGCCTTCGGGAGTCATTCAGTTCCAAATTACACATTAGATACTCAAAAGACGCATATGACAAATGCACAACTTATGTTATACAACTGTGGAGACATAATAACGGGCATATAACCAAAACTAAAATTCAGAAGTAACAAGAACCTGACATACTTCATAGTAGTGAGAGTCAGCCCTTGATACCAACTGGCATTCAAAAGAGCTTCAGGTGGAGTATATTCATAAGTTTGTTCAGCTCTGTGAAAAAGAAAAGGAAATAGAAATGAGAAAAATAAAAAATGTAAGAATATAAAAAGGTGGTGAAATTCCTCTATATATCACAGAAAATATGGCTAGGAGCAGCAAAAGAGATCATATGATTTTTTAAGTATACATTTCTCAGCACAAAAAGTAGAAGACAAACATTCCATCATTTGGGTTATCAACAAACTTCCCTAATGAATTCATGTTCAGCCCATGCTTCGAGAGATTGTCGGAAGCCCTGTGATTAGCCCATATGAAAGTAGGGAAATGGTAATGCTCAACTGGTTATCCCAGTGCTTGGATCAAATGGACAACTAGTAACCTAATACTAGCAGGATAACTGAAGAACTAGATTAATCAGTGATACACTGAAACAACCATACATTTTCCACGTGGCAATGTCTTATTTAGGTTGCATGTCCCGTGATGTGTCATCCTTGTTGTTTTTGATATACCAACATTTTCACCTTTAGATCAAGCGACTTAAAATTACTTTACGTAAGTGCCGTATATGCTCTACGGCATAGGCAGACAACTAGGGCGGGTGGAGGAACCACTGATGACAGTGTTTGTTTAGTTCAAATATACATGCTACTATAACACTCGGCCAGCAAACTGGGAGGGAGAGATCAACAATGCTCCTCATCTTATATCATCATAATAGACAAGGGTTACAAAGACGACCGCACCATGATCGATTAGTGGGAACAAATAAATATCAATAATAGAAAGAACTCAGTAGTGTTGTCAATCAATAGCTGCCTAATGCAGACGGTATACAAACATGATAGGAAATGACATCTGAATTCTATATCAGGTGACAATATTTGATCTTAGTTGGCGGGCATAGAGTCACATGATATAGACGGCGCACCCAAAAGAAAAACCACCACTCTCTATAACTAGGATTTACAAGTAAATGTACACTACAAGTTCAAAGTGCCTAGATGTCATTCAGTTAAAAGCAAAAGGAGCCGAAAAGAAAGATTCAGCAAATATGATACCTTGAAGGCCCAATAGAACCGTACAAATGCTTCAATGTGAAATCATCCACTGCGCTACCAAAGTCAATAATACGCCTGAAGAGTGGTAAAGCTACTCAGAATAGGCAAGAAAAACATTAACTATTTATCCATCTACCAAACTATTAACTCATAATATCCGAGTCAGTGTGAGTCAATGTCCAATATGGGACAAACATTTTATTGAGTAATGACTAAACTTTAGTTAGAGGCTGGGAATATTCGTGCTTCCTCTTTCCTTTTGATGACTCAAAAATACAACTTTAACCTTTAATAAAGGTAGAGAAACATTCTTTCTAATCCAAAAAGACAAGCTAAAGAGAATCCTCTTTTTTTTTCCTTCTTCTTAGCCCATTCTGTCCTCTGCCTTTCCAAATTCCATCATCCCCACCCTGGCGTCTTTTTCCTTCTTTTTCTTGCCAGACCTCCCATTCTGAGGAAACAACTACTTGATACACACAGTGATTAAATTTCACTGAGACTACAGAAGTTTCTTGAATCAAGGGACATCTTTGAATTAGTGGAATAAGAAATTCATGAACGCAGGAAACAAGAGTAAATTGTGTGCATACACTTCTCCACCATTACAAGGAAACAAGATACTTTTATGCACAATCAACTGTCACTAAGACCAAAGATAATTCAGAAAGGAGATATTAGAAGTGATGTGTTCCTGTGCTAGAACTATAAGAGCCATTTTAGGAAAGTTAAGTTCTTAGGTTGAGTATCATCCCACATCGATAAATATCATACGTGTAGTGTCGACACCTATAATATAGACCATCTTGTATTCAGTAAATCATCAAATCATCAATATATCTTCTATTTATCTATTTTCTCACAGGAGCAAATACTTATGTCAGAGAATTAAGAAACACTTGGAAGGAGGAAATAGGACCACGTTGTCTTCATGGAAATTAGTTTCTCAACCATTCCGAGGAAATAAGGCACTTACGAAGAGAGACTGTCACTGAGACTAAATCAGTGAACTTAATCCCTGGAAGTAGGAAAAAGAGTACATTTTCAGCACATAAATTACTTTCCCAGACACTTGATGACGTATCACGAAGTGGGAACCCAAAGGACGCAAATAAGAAAGCTACTTTGCGGCAACAGGGTTTCAACCGAAACATGTGGTCATGTATTTGAGATTTCACTCAAGAATTTACAATAAACATCCAGCAGTATTAGCAGTTGACTATAATGTAAAAGACGACTCAACACAAAAGATGTGGAAGAAATAGATAAGTTGACGTACATCTTAGTTATATAATTCTCATCTTCATTTGGATGCCCTTTCAAGCACCTCCCAGAATCTTGATCCTCAAAGCAAACGACCATATTCTCTTGCATAAGACAATCAGAAATCATACTAGTATAAAATTCCATCCTATACATACAAGACTCTTTGATATGTCATAGAAAACTTAAAGTGGAAAGCCTAAGTCCTAAAACGATCAAAGAATAGACAACTGTACGTCACATGCATATAGACAGTGGATACTTAAAACAAAGCTAAGAAATTACATAAACCATATTCTTTAAATAAGCTGAGAAAGAAAGAGCGAGATCAGCAATGTGTATAAGCATGAATTTCATGGATGTTTAATTTAGCATCAGTGAGAAAGTAGAAAGCCAAAAAAAAAAAAAAAAAGGACAGCTGACAATCAAAATTTATAATCAATAACTCAAGAGAAAACCATCATCAAACATTCTCGAAACTTCTTTTAAACTAAATTGACTGGTCCGGCATATCGAAAGCATATCTTTTTGTTCTTACAGTTCCTTTTTCTCTCAGTTATAAGTTATAACAAAACTATTCATCCTAAAACTTTAACTGGAGTCCGACAAGAAGCAAGCTCCAACCCTAATTTATGCTGAGATAGTCCTTGTCCATTTTTCTCTTCAAGGGTCAAGCATAATCTTTTTGTGTATTGACGTTCTGTATCCGGCCAGATTGGCGCATCTCAGCTGATTCACTGGGGAGCTGATAAAGCAACAAGCACAGGTGTCGCCTTCCACTAAGCTAGGAGTACATTGGCTCAAACTCAGTGTTGTAACTGAGACTCAAAACCTGGGATCTCCAGGTTATTACTCCTATGTCTCAACCACCCAGCCACTCAGTCAGGATTCAGGAATCAAAGCGCAAATGTAACTTAAGAACCATAGAAAGATAAACAGAGGAAATAGTACTGTTCTTCAATTCAATTTGGTTGGAATAATCAAGAACATATATTGATTTTATTTCTGGTACTCCTTTATCTTCACTTTTTTTGTTTGAGTTACATTGAATGATATTCCAAAAGTTCTTTAGTTTTGAAGCAACATCATCCTGCAACAATAACATATCTTCTAATACCATGAGATGTGTACGGACAAGATGTTTGATTAATAATCCCATGAGAGTTCATAAACTACTGAAATGGAAAAGACAAATACTCTAGGGCATTATCACTACGAAATGTGCAAATTGATTTTGAATTTCAGCGTGGATAGTCTGGAAGATAGAAAACAACTCAGAACGATTTTTCATCAAAAATATCCAAGTGCACCTAGAATAATCATCAATGAAACTGACAAAGGAGCGGAATCCCAAGGTAGAACTGACCCGACTAGGACCCCAAACATCTGAATGGACTAAAGTAAAAGGTGACTCTGCTTGATTATCAAGACGCCGAGGGAAAAGGGAGCGGGTATGCTAACCGAGCCAACATGACTCACACTCTAGAGTGGACAAGTGAGATAAACCAGGTGCCATTTTCTGAAGTTTTGACAAATTGGGATGTCCCAACCGTTTATGTAATAAATCTGGTGAATCGGTAACAGGACAAATTGTTGAAGGAAGACAAGATGTGAGTCCATGTGATTTGCAATGATAAGGTAATAAAGTCCATTTGATTCATGTCCGATACCAATGATCCGCGCTGTATTGCGTTCCTGTATAAAAACAAGGTCATCAAGAAATAAAACAGAGCATTTAAGTGATTTGGCTTGGAGACTAACGGCTATGAGATTAAAAGGACTACCGGGAACATAAAGAATTGAATCTAAAGGTAAAGAAGGAAGTGGACTTGCTTGACTTATTCTGGTTGCCGTGGTTTGAAACCTGTTGGCCATTGTGACTGTTGGGAGAGATTGAGAATATGAAATAGTAGTGAAAAGAGATTTGTTACCAGAAATATGATCAGATGCACCTGAATCAATGACCCAAGGCTCAGATGTTGAAGATTGGGAGACACAAGTCACTTCACTATCTGTTTGAACAACGGAAGTTATCCTTGAAGATGTTTGTTTACATGCTTTGTACTGAAGGAACTCAATATAATCCGCTAGAGAAACCATCCAACCATTCATACTATTGGATCCCATTTCACTACTTATTTCTCAAAATCTAGACTAAAAGTAGTAGGGTTAACTTGAAATAGTGGAAATCAATAACTACAGTGGAAAAACTGAAGAAATAGCTGGGAGAAAACTGTTCACAACAGAAAAACAGAACACTATTTTACGCCAGAAACACTGTTCATGCCGGAAAACACTATAGGTCGTTGGAAAATTCCAAAGTTGCCGGAATTTGTCGGGAATAGCACTGGTCGACTCGGAATTGTTGTGCGAGTAAGCTTTCCTGAAGGAAGTTCGTCGGAATCTGGCTGTGAGTCTCACGCGCCCGGCTCGTGCACAGATCTCGCCGGAAAATTTGGAGTCTACCCGGCACGTATGAGTTTCCGGTGGGATTTTTTGGGATTTTGTCGCGGGACTACGGCGGACCTTGTGGTGGTGTTGGTTTGTTCGCAACACTGATAAATAGTGACTTTGACGCAAACGGTCACTTAGGTCACCGAAAAATTGCACGGTGACTGAGTTCTTTCTTCCCGGATGTCGCTGAAGTGATGTCAGCGATCTTTTCTCACAGCTCTGATACCATGTGAGAAAGCACGTGAAAAAATATTATTAATTATCTAAAGTGTTGTACAACGCCCTATTTACATACCGTGATTACATAATAATAGGTATCTACTTCCCGATGTGAGACACTATACATGACTAACTACTTAACACTAATATCCATGATTGTTGATCTCATCAGTTATATTGCACAAAGTTTAGATAAGAAAGGCCACTAGAAAAACAACTCCTTTAGTGCATTATAGTCCATGTCAGTTAAGTGCATGAGATGTAATCTTCTTATATGGCCTTGTATTTTCATCAATTGAGCTAACTTTTGGGATTGAGTTAGATGTAAGGTCTATTTCAAAACATGGTTTTAAAACAGATAGAGGTCTTTGGTTCAAGTCTAACCGCCACCTTTTATTAAATAAGAAATTTCACGTGCTTGACCCGTGAAAAAAAATTCATTCTCGCACGTGAGGTGTGTCGAAGTCATAATTAAGTAAATATAGGTGTGCCTTCATTTATCAAGTAAATAAAGGTGTATCAAACCTTACCTTCTACAATTTTCCTTATAAGAAAAAAGGTGTGCCCTATTTAACAGCTTTATCTTTTAGATGAGATGGTCACACAAATCAACATGATTTCAGAGCCAGACCTACCCCTGACGTTGGGCTACCCAACAATGGGGCACCCGTTACTCCACGCTTCCAGATTTCCAAGCCTTAACGTGCAGGGTGGCATTAAATGCCACACTGGTTAAGTGTGTGTGTCGTAGCCTCCTTATATAGTCTTGAAAATCTTCACCACTTGAGCTAGTTTTTAGAGTTAAGTTAGGCTCAACATATATTTATTAGCAGATATTATACTTATAGGGATACAAGATGTGAAGTGATACAAAGCCTTGTCATTTGGTAAAATCTTTGTTTCGAACCACTCTGAAGCTGAGAAGGGTCCCCCCCCCCCGAACTCTTTTTCCTTATCCTGTTCTACAATTGAAGATGATGTTAAGCAGCATGCAGAACCAGTGCTGAAGTGAGTACACCGTGAAGCATTCAGAATTTCATTGTTGACTTAGCTATCTGTAGCCTTTACCAATATTCAAATAAAAATCAGCTGCTATGATTATAAGTTTATAACTCTAGAGTGTATTTTCCGATCCTTTTTGATATTTTTGTACAAAGCTTTTTCAATTCTTAACGGGCAAAACGCAGCTGAAGTTTTGGACATATTCTGGTGATACATCACCCGCAGGTATTTCAACCATCAACTGATGTGTAACAGAGCAGAAGTAAGACCCCTTTCCACAGTAAACTGTGAATACTACACAGAGGACTCTTGGCATGCAGCCTCTTAGTCTATTCAGGACAGTCCAAGTAAACAGCTTAGATAACAGATACCTACCACAAAGACAAAAGTGACAATATCTTTTAACTTTTAGAGAGAAATTAGCTATAAAAAATTACAGAAGTGCATGTAATGAAAAACTCTTACCAGGTTTTATATCTCTATGGGTGATATTACGATCATGACAAGATTTAAGTGCCATCAACTGCATAGAACAGCAATATTGAAATGAATAGCTTCATGAGGAAATGGAAGATCATTCATCAGGATGGAATAAGATACTTGGAGGACCCATTCAAATAAAAAATGGTTAGGGTGCAAGCAAAGTTATCAAAAACATGATATTCCGATTACTAGTAGTAGTTACTTTCATATGAAATGTGAAAATTCACGCAAGGCAGCAAAGTAATCAAAAACATGATATTCCGATTACTAGTAGTAGTTACTTTCATATGAAATGTGAAAATTCCCGCAAGGCAAAACCCCAGCTTTCATTACTACTAGATGATTAAACCTGCAGAAGATGACACTGGAAACAAGAACATTCTAAGTCTTTAGACTGGCGATGTGGCAATCAATGGAACAATGTTTTTGCAGGCATGTTTAGCACTTTATATTAAACTTGCAGATGATAGTGGAAACAAGAACATTTTGGGCTGTTATGATTGACAATGTGGCAATCAACAGAAAAAATGTTTTTGCAAGCATGTCTGGCACTTCTGTGGTTTGCAGCCACCTCAACATAGGAATCCCAAAAATTTCCGGCACGCTCCTGACTATAATCCATAAGGAACAGAAAAAGATTAACTATCTACAGTAGAATATAGCACTATAGCTGCATATATATACCATCGTCTAGAAAATGTCAAATGGAAGATCTTATTAACAACTAAGCCAAAGTAAGGATGAAAAAAGCTACTAGAGCACAATGCAATGTTTAAGGAACAACATCTCAACAATTATTTAATGCAGAGAGGAAAAAATGATAAAAAGAAGGATTGGAATAGCACATCAAAGAAATACCAATTGCCGAATCAGATTGCGGATTTCCTCTTGCCCTGCTTCTGTTGTTTTCAACCATTTCCACCATTTTGAAGGATGCAATATCTGAATATGATTTATATTTTCATTTCCTTCCTCCGAATTATTTATCACTTCTTCAGCAGTATAGAGAAGCTTTGATAAGGATATCCCTTCATGGCGAAACACAAGCCATATATCATTGGATCGAGACTCAAAAGACTCGACATATCTGGCAATGTGATTAAGACCCTCCTCAGGGTCAGCTCTCAGTGTTTCCTTCTTTTTACCATATACTTTATCGAACTTCAAGGAGCCCTGGATCCCTAGATCCACTGCTGCATTTCTTTCCACAGGATCATGAAAATCTGGTCGTATATTTGACAGGAGGGAATTTGATTCTTCAGCTCGCAATGAACCTCCAAGAACAGTATAAGCATTCAAGAAAACTTCACCAAAATATTTCTCCCGTAGCCCACTTAAATAGACAGAGGTGCCTTTCTCCACCTGTTAGCAGTTGCTAGCTTTAATCAACAGAAATGCTTCGATAACAATACAGCATAACTGAATACCAGTCTCATGCTAATCTAGGTGTACACTAACCAAAACAAAAGCAAAATTTCTTAAAATCAAGATGTACAGCTAGCCAGAAAAAACAAAAGGAAAACAACTTTAAAAAATCAAGGTGCAAGAAAGTCAGAAGAAAAGAAGCCCAAAGGTCTGATAGAAAAGATCATCACATGCTATACACCATAGCAAGGTTCTGAGAAAATATTAGAAAAATTCGGAAACAGATGCTTAGACCGCAAAGTTGTTCAACATTAGTGGTGGTGCCTTTTTATGGATTTTCACTTCAAGGATTTCTCCCGTTGGACATCAAGATTTGGATTTTGGAATATGAAAAGCATGTTGTTGCTAGAATCACGATACTGTAATTCTTCTAAAGAATCTGAGATGTGGATCATCCTGATGTAGTCCTCCTGTTAGAACCGAGGTTTGAACCAAGCTCCCCCTCAGAAGGATAGATGGAGCAATTTGGTGAGATCCAATGTAATCCAACTTTCAATTCACTTGTGGGATACAGTGAACTGTATCTTTTTTGTGCTAGTTGACCTACGTCCCAATCTTATTGTTGGGTGGGACTTCACCTTTGAACCGTACCGGACAAGTTTTTGTCTCATACAGCAAAGACCGAAGACCAGGGTAAGTTTAGAAGAGATGGAAAACCTAGCTCCTGCCAATTAGGACGCGGATAAGCTTGTAAATGCTGGAATAAGCCATGTTATCTTTTTTATTTATTTATTTTGCATGTGATCTATTTTATTTATTCACTTATTTATTTATTTTGCATGAAGAGACTTGCTGAGGAAGTTTATACCACAGGTTTGTCACTCATGGAGAGTTTGGGTTAGTGTGTCGACTATGTCAATCCCTATATAGCCTCAAATAATCTCAAGAGGATGGTGGGCTTATTAAGTTCTATTGTCCAGCAATCTGGCATGCTTCAAAGTGAGGAAGATCATTCAGTATTGGCAATTGTATTTTCTTAATTGTTTATGTTAATAACATTGGTATAACATGTGAGAATTATGAAATTACCATTCAACATAGACATCTCATCGGTCAACTCCAGACCAAGAAGACTCATAAAACTGAAATACTTCGGAGGCACCAAAGTTGCACAATTTAGCAGTAATATTATTGGTTCACATGTTGGTTTCCAAGGAATACATAAATTGGATATGCCGAAAGAAACTGGTATGCTGCATTAAGAAACTAATGATACCCTTATAGATCTAAATGCTAAACTTGTTTCTAGAGAAGGAAGCCTATATAAGACCCAGGTTAATATCACAGACCTACAGGCAAATCTAATTATCTTACGGTTATGCGATCCAGTGTCTCATTCTAGTTAGTGTGGTTAGTTAATTTCTCACCTTGTGAAAGTCATTAGAATGCTGTAATCCTTATTCTAAAGTATATTAAGAGGTCTCCTGGAAAAGAACTGTTATACCAGGACAGAGGACATGCACAGATTATTGGGTATTCTGATACACACTATCCACCTTCGGATAGTTCAACTTGTTGGAGAAAATCAATTACTTGAAAAGGAAAGAAGCAATATATGTTGGCAAAATCAAGTGTGAAAGTTGAACACCAAGCCACAGCTCTAGACACATATGAGCTTATATCATTAAAGCAGCTTCTTTAACTATTCTCCTAACCAAATCTTCCAAATCCAAACCCAAATACACAATGTTTTCCGAAAACCAAAACCTACCAAATTAAACCTACTCTCTAATCCAAAATCCACCTAGGTAGATACAGCCCCAACAAGCGCCTATTACTCATTTAAGATCTCAAACACACCTTGAGTTCTGTCCACTGAATCAACAATCGTGGTGAGCACAGTTTCTTACGAAAAGCAAACTGCATATACCCCAGGGGATGGAGGAAACAAGAAAAACAAGCAAACAGGTTAAACACTCTTTGCAGACACTGTACCATGCTCGAGTATACAGCTTGAAATGATAAAACAGAACGAAGATTGAAACATTAACAAAATTAAAATATTTGGTCAGGACTTCACAAAGACAATTTCCGCACAAAGACTATCATTTATCGAGTCATCCATAAAGCATTGTTCTTGAACAAATGGGAAAAAGGAGCTTGTAGAGGTCAGTTACCTGGAATGTTAAAGAGGGAAAGGGGAATACAAGGGAAAAATAAGTTCAAACGCAAATTTTGTTGTACCAAATCGACATGAATGTCACCTTTGATAAAGTTCTGATGCTATCAACCGTCATTAGGTAAAGGATAAAAGAGGTAACCACCTCGATACAGCAAAACCAATTCTAAGAAATATTCTGAAGATTCAACACCAGGATAGCAACATTACCATGATACGCTTCAAAATGAACATACTTCCTTCAGAAGGGCCATCATCACAGACATCAGCAGATGATGAATCCTTCCTTCTTTCATTATTCGCCCCTCTATCCGTAATATTAGCTGAGAAATTGTTACTTTTTGAAGACTTGATGACATGAGAACAATTCCAGTAAAAAGCTAGCCAAACTTCACCATATGATCCACGATCATATTTCTTCTTTAGAATGTACCTAATGATATAAAATTAATTTGACATAAAAAGAAAGATACAGATCAAGCACTTATCATAAGGAACAAAAAACATACAGAAAAAAAGTAAAGAACCTGCACATACAGCTTAGGAAGAATAGTAGGATGAAAACACATTGGTCAACAAGCCATCAAGAAAAAAGACTGAAGCAGGTGATAAAGAAGCCATATGTTCCACAGGTGGAAATAGAAGAAGTACAGAAAGAAAAACTCATGACAACTATTTTAGCATGTGGGAGAGTACAAGCATAAGTTTATTTCCAATCAATCCAAGTAAAATTCTCTGTGAAATCACATATATTATCATTTGAAGGTGATATATGAGCTAGTTACTGATCAAGCAAAACAATAGTCGATCCACTCGAATAGAATATGCTAGTCATTCCAGGGTCCATTCTGTGTCATAAGGAGCAACACACGTAGTTTATCCTGCTGGCAGTCCAATTCAAATGGAGACTAATATATCTGCAGATCAGTTTATAAGGATTATTGTATAGTGAATGACACATGAACCAAAACGATTCGCTGAAAAGTACCTTGAATCTACTCTGGCATGATCATTTGTACTGCTATCATTGAACGGAATAGATTCAAGCAAACCAAGGAACCTAGCAAAGCCTTCAGGATTAATGCACTGGTCCTTGTTCTCACTAAAGTTCATCCCAAAATGAACACACATGTGTTGATCATTATATAAATCCAAAGCTCCACCTACATTAAACAAGGCAACTGGAAAATTAGTTATTGTGGTGCATAAGCAGCTTTATTGATAGCGGATTTCACATGCAGTCTTCAGAAAATTGAAGAGCCAAACTGCACTAAAAAGAAGAGGGGCTAAATGATGTGTAAATATCAAAAGAACAAAGCAGTTTTCATACAGATTCACACAGAAGAAACAACCACATGATGAAAGCGCAGGAACTTCACTGCTTACCTGGATTCTGACCAATGCTATCAGGTAAAGCATGAAGGAGCTCATGTTCATATTCATGGATGTCCTTCTGAACCCAGAATGTATACTCATCATTAACATCGAGGTTCTCAGATAGATAGAAGCATCCATAATTGCTGTGTTTTCCTTCAACCTGAGACGCGTAGAAGAATTCATGCAGCTGTTAGCATCCTTTTATATGAGCCAAGAAATGCTTGCAAATCACATATTTATTTAATACTACAGTGAATTTTACATGAAAAAATGCCTGTACGGTCACAGCAGATCTCCTACCCATTGTAACGACCCGACTAGTCGTTTTGTGCATCTGCACTTCGCTCGGTAGTTGGGGCCTCGGAATGGAGTTTCATCAGTTCCATTAGCTCCGTTGGTTGATTTTGGACTTAGAAGTGCGTCCGGATTGTAATTTGGAGGTCCGTAGTCTTAGCCTTGGATTGGCGAAGGTTGGATTTTGGGGAAGTTAGACCGAGAGTGGACTTTTTGATATCGGGGTCGGATTCCGATTCCCGAAGTTGGAGTAGGTCCGTAATGACAAATGTGACTTGTGTACAAAATTTGAGGTCAATTGGACGTGATTTGATAGGTTTCGGCATCGGTTGTGGAAGTTGAAGTTTCAAAGTTCACTGATTTTGACTTGAGGTGCCATCGTTTCGAGGTTGTTATGCGTGATTTGAAGCTTCGAGTAGGTTCGCTTCGTCATATGGAACTTGTCTGCAAAATTTGGCGCCATTCAGAGTTGATTTGATATGGTTTGGACGTTCGGTTGTGATTCTAGAAGTTCTTGAAGTTTAGTTTGATTTTCAAGGGTTTTGGCGTCATTCGTGATTTTAGAGGTTATTTTGATGATTTGAGCGCGCGAGCGGGTTCATGTTGTGTTTCTGAACCTGGGTGCATGATTGATTTGGAGCCCCGAGGGCTCGAGTGAGTTTCGGATCGGTTTCGGAATGATTCTTAATAAACTTTGATTTCTGCTACTGGTGTCATCGCATTTGCGATGTTTTTGTCGAAAATGCGACTATCGCAATTGCGAAGCAGCCTCGCATTTGCGAAGCTGGGCTGCTGGGAAAGGACTCGCATTTGCGAGGAATTTGCCGTTTTTGCGAGGCCTGTGAGTTCGCATTTGCGGACTCAGCATCGCATTTGCGATAAAGGCCTGAGCTGAGTTTGTACGCATTTGCGACCAACTGGTCACTTTTGCGAAGGTTCAGTGTTCGCATTTGCAATCTTTTTGGCCGCATTTGCGAAGGCAGCAGAGAGTTTCAAACGTCGCATTTGTGATGAAATCTTCGCATTTGTGGGGTTCGCATATTTGTCGCAAATGCGACATCTGCAGCCTTTTAAATGCTGAGAATTCTGATACTTAGCTACATTTTGAACCCTAGCTTCGATGATAGGCGATTTTGTGAAGGGGTTTTCATACCAAGTCATTGGGTAAGTACCTCTAATCAATTCTCAACTATATTTCATGATTTTATATAAGATTTAACATCAAATTCATGAGAAATCTAGGAAAAATTTGGGGATTTTGTCAAAGCTTTTAAACAATGAAAATTTGATATTTGGGAGTCGAATAGGACTCCGATTTGAAAACAAAACATATATTTGGACTCGTAAGGCTATGGATAATCAAGACCTACCCTTGGACCCGGGTTTTGACCGAGCGGGCCCGGGGTTTGACTTTTGTTGACTTTTTAGAAATCTAATAAAAATCACAACTTTATAAATTAAAAAATTTTTCTCTTGCATTGTGTGATGTATTCAAGTCGTTGTTGGCTAGATTGAGCCGAGCGGAGGTGAATCTTGTAAAAGAAAAGCTAAATTGAGTATTGAATTGGCCGAATTGAGGTAAGCGTCTTGCCTAACTTTGTGGAGGGAATTTTACCTACTATATGACATTGTTAGCTACATGCGGAGGTGATACATATATGAGGTGACGAGTATATATGCATGTGCCAGGGTTAACCATGCTCGGGGATAAATTATGTTATAAATTGTGTCTTGTAAATTCACGTAATCTTCTTGCTTCATGCCTTACTATACTCCTAGATATTAAGAACATAGCATTAAATGTTAGAGACTAAGACATAGCTTATTATAACTTGATCCAATGTGATGGAATTCTGAGAATACATTGATGTGTTTAGCTTGGTCATCATTATGTGTAATCATTAATACATTGCTACAGCCAATCTTCTTGAGATACTAGATTCTATACTTGAGTTGTAGATCATTCGTGAGATTTGTGGAAATACTTGAATAATAAAGTTCTTGCGGGTTTATTGAACCATTGTTGACTTGGAAAGTTGTGATTGAGATTCATTTTGATTATTCGTTTAAACATTCTCCGTGATGTTATTTATGTTCCTTGCCTTGTGGTCATTGTTATACACATGTTTGGTAAGGAAGAGTGTAAAGCACGAAGGGTGATGCCGTGTCATTGTATATACATTATCATTTGAGTAGAGTGTAAAGCACGAAGGGTGATGTCGTTCTATATCATTGAGAGTAAAAGCACGAAGGGTGATGCCGAGCCATATCATTGAGAGTAAAAGCACGAAGGGTGATGCTGTGCCACATCATTGAGAGTAAAAGCACGAAGGGTGATGCCGTGCCATTGCATTTCTATTATTATGCTTTCATATTGTTGCGAGTTCATGGCACGAAGGGTGTTTCCGTGCAAGTGAGGCCGAGAGACATGCATTATGTTGTGATATCCTTCTTGCAGATATCTTCATGTCTTTACCTTGGGTTGTTATTGTCGTATTCATGGGTCTTATGTGATTTGTCGTCACTGGTCTGTCTTTATTCTCTGTCACAATTATTGTCGTGTTATCCATGCCTTATATTTGTTTAACTTGCTAATATCCTGCCTACTTCCTGTCGTCATGATTGCATCCATGTCATATGTTTTGTTGCACTTAAGTATAGGTCTTCTTCCATGTTAGTCGTTCATGTCTCTACTTGTTAATTTGTAAAGATCATGTGTTCTCTTCCTTATTTGTCATATCTATCTTCATGCCTTCACCATGCTAGTTAGTTGAAATTACATTCCTTTTCCTAAACGTTGTCACTACCTCTATGCTTTCTGCCTAATCTGTTACTGATGCTCTTATGTACATTCTCGTTCGTCATCGCTACTTGCATATTTCCTACTTTGTCATTTCTGTTATCGGCATTTCTGCCATTCGGTTGGTATTGTTTACGCACAATTGGTGAGGATGAGATAAATGCACGAAGGGTGTTGCCGTGCCATTGGATTTGATGTCTTGAGTATATTTATCACATTATGAAAGTTTTGAGGTGATTATTGTGGTTTATTGGTTTTCGCTCTAAAGAAAGGATTGGGAGAGTTATTGGTACCCGTTGAATTGTGATTTCTTCCGGCACTCTGTTATTGTTTTTACATTCGTTTTGTGCACCCTATTCTGTTATATTGTAGTATAGTTCTATTGCTAGATTTCGGTACAGACCTTTATTAGTGAGCACATTTTTACTAAAAAGCCTCGTCACTACCTCGACGAGGTTAGTCAAGATGCTTACCAGTACATGGGGTTGGTTGTACTGATACTGCACTTCTGCACCTTGTGTGCAGACTTTTGGAGCGGAGCTGCTGGAAAATGTCGGGAGCTGACCCTGAAGATGTTCGTGCATTCCGGATATAGCCACTACTTGTCCTTGGTGGCTGCAGATTTTACTAGTCTGTTTATGTAGTTTTCAGCAGATCGTGTAATTATTTGTATCAACTTGTAAATTCTAAGTCTTAGAAGCTCATGATTTGTACTACCAGTTCTTGGGTTAATGGGTAAAGTTCAGCTATTCCTTCTCTATTCTCCTATAATTTCATTTGGCTTGTATTTTTGGATAGTTGGCTTACCTAGCGGGTCAAGTTAGGTGTCATCACGACTTGCGATATTTGGGTCGTGACAAGTTAGTATCTGAGCTCTAGGTTCATAGATTCTATGAGTCATGAGCAAGTGTCTAGAAGAGTCTTGCAGATCGGTATGATTACATCCATACCTATCTTCGAGAGGCTATAGGGCATTTAGGATAAACTTCCCGTCTTTCTTCCTTATTGTGCGGCATTGATTCAGCTTCGAGCGTAACTCTTTGAATTCCTTCCAAGCATCCGTATGCGCATGCGAGCGCTCGGTATCGGCGGAGCATCAATGACTTGTGAGTCCCTGGATGAGATGCGAGATGTGATTCTTGTGTGTTAATGATGGGTCAGTCTGGAGGACTTGAGGCCGAGTTGTGACTGTAGCTTGAGCACGGGGATTTTGGTTGTGTGAGCATGTGTTTTTGGACTTAAACGTCCAGTGGTGTCCCTATGAGTGGAGATCGTGACAGGAGAGTGGTTGGATGACCAAATGACGAGTAGGAGTTGACTACGGGCTATATTCGGGTGATTTGAATATGACGAATCTGCTTGAGGTGTAGAAAGGACTAATGGGTGCTGATTTTTGTCTTGATATGGCGTATAGTCTCGAGTTATGAGTGTATTGAAAGGTTTTCATGTTGTTTAATTGTGGAACGAATTTGATTCTCATGCCTCATTGATGAGTTCAAACCCAGGAAGATTGAGTGGTGGCATAGCAGTTGTGGCTAGAGTTTAAGGTTTACATTGGATGGTGTCGAGACTCGCGGTATTTCTATATCATTGTGGATTATGTATTTCATTAACAGGGAGACTAAGTGGTGGAGGAAACGGCGTTAGATTCACAGAAGGTCACTTCCGAGCGGGTGCCTCGGTTGTGGTACTTTGGGGTGCTAAGAGGGAATGCAGCAGCTTATGGGCCTTAGGGCGGTGCGATTTTATGCTAGAATCTCTTATGGAGAGCTTTGGGGTAAGTATCATGGTGTTCTCACAAGAAGCGGTATCGACTTGAGGGTAAATTGGAAGAAACTCTGAGGAAACAAGACAGTATGATAGTAAATTAGGTCAACACGGTAATGATATGATCCGTTCTTTAAGTACTTATGACATGGTGGGTCTCTACGGGTGTTTCGTGGCAATGCTCATGGGTTGTGGGCAACTGCGTGGCTTGGTTGAGTTATACGGATTCGGTTCTGATAGCTTGGTTATGTGCAAACGAATTCCAAGGGGTTCTCGATGATTTCTATCACGGTTCGAGGTGAATATTTCCTGCTGGAGTGAGGAACATGTTGCGTATTGGGATTTCCTCCTGATGAGATCAAATAGAAGCTTTCTGGCTGATCGGGATTCAGTTCTGCATGTGCAAGGTCACGGTTCAGTTTTGAAGGGAAGGTCATGGATTCTTAGACCGCACGTATGGTTTCAGATGTCTAGATGGATGTTGTTACTACCTGGTGTTGCCTGAGAAGGGTGTGCATTCCAGGAGGCGCGTCGTGTTTTGACTTATGGATGCATCCTTGATATTGCGGTGCTCGCCTGGTTGGTTGACTGCTGAGATTCAGATTTGGTTAAATGGCACGAAAGAATTATGGAAGTATTCCCCGTGGGATGATCGTTTTCGTGAGATGTGTTAAGCATTTGGGCAGTGGAGTTGGGATCAGGTAGGGTGATTTGTGTGATCTATGGATTTGGAGACTGGGAGTTCTCAGAAGCGGATTGTTTCGTGGTTGTGGACTGTGAAATATGACCAAAGCTAGCCGGATGATAGTGTGTGTCACGGTCATGTCGTTATGGACTTTTGGAGGACTATTTGTTAGTTCGGGGATGACCGGAGTTGATTGGGGCCCATTGATAGGCCCAATGAGGATGTGTATTCTGTATCGGATCAGATTTGCTTGCTCCTGCGCAGCTGTTACCACAGGTATATCGTCGGGCGTAATAGATGTTATTCGCGCCCTGGTCTGTATTATGTGTTCCTCTCTTATGCTATGACAATTTGTGAGGGTTACATGATTCTTCGAACACATATTGTGATTCAGTTTAGGCCTCATGGCATTATGGGTGAGATGGCCTTCGTGATGTTGATTTGCTTATTGCACCACAATTGTGCTTGTCCTTCTCAGTATTGTTTGTTCCTAATAATTTTCCCCACAGTTATATTTATGCACTCTGAGGTGCTTGGTATTGACGCACCTGTGATCAGTGAGCCCGAGTATTATGGCTCGATGGTTACCCTATGTGGATTGAGATGATGGGATCGGGTTGCACGTCGCAACGGTACTGTGATGAAATGTAACCCCTGATGTTTATTTTGTGTAGCTTTGCTTTCCCTTTGTTGAAAATAGTTCATAGTAAAATGCTAAAATTTCCCTGCCTGCTTAACTTGTTTAGTAGTCTTCTTATTCATCTCTCTTACTGTTATATGTCGTGTCTGAATTACTACTTGTTAGTGTACGGAACCGGGTTGTGTGGGGCTTCATATGATTATGGTTGATACTTGTCGGTGGGGCTGCTTGTATGGGCTGAGACGAGGTTTCCAGACTTGAGATTTGCACTATCGTATTGAGATGAGGAATGCTTGGAGGAATGATACCATGTTTCTGCGGAGGGCAATGGCCTGGGTCGGACGAGTGAGTTTCTTGGCTTAGTGATCAGATGAGTGGTTAAGAGGTTGTGCTTGTTTCTTTCATCATCGGCAGGGTATGAATGTTTTGAACGAGGTTCTAATCGATATGAGGTTTGCTACCGGCACCGGATTTGTTTTTGGGCAGCAATGGTGGTCAGCAGTTCCTGCTGTGAGAATCTGAGTGATGGGGTATATCCTGTGATTGCATCTTGGGGTTATGGTTATGGCTTAATACAGCTTGTTCAGACTTATACAGTGTGTAGATGTGAGATTTGGGTTTTTGGTAATAAATTTTAGATGTTAGAGATTGGGTTCTAAGGTTTAAGGACCAAGGTTGAAGTAAGGATCTCTAGTTATGTTGTGTTGGCAGGCTTATATGGAGCAGGGTGACGTGGGATCACCCCAGGCATATGCATAGCAAGGTTACACCGCGGATTGATAGCTTTGGGACGACTCCTGGCACGTTCGAGGAGGAACGTGTGTTGAGGTGGTGGAGGATGTAACGACCCGACTGGTCGTTTTGTGCATCTGCACTTCGCTCGGTAGTTGAGGCCTCGGAATGGAGTTTCGTCAATTCCGTTAGCTCCGTTGGTTGATTTTGGACTTAGGAGTGTGTCCGAATTGTAATTTGGAGCTCCGTAGTTGAATTAGTCTTGGATTGGCGAAGGTTGGATTTTTGGAAAGTTAGACCGGGAGTGGACTTTTTGATATCGGGGTTGGATTCTGATTCCCGAAGCTGGAGTAGGTCCGTAACGGTAAATGTGACTTGTGTGCAAAATTTGAGGTCAATTGGACGTGATTTGATAGGTTTCGGCATCGGTTGTGGAAGTTGAAGCTTCAAAGTTCACTGATTTTGACTTGAGGTGCGATTCATCGTTTCGAGGTTGTTATGCGTGATTTGAAGCTTCGAGTAGGTTCATTTCGTCATATGGAACTTGTATGCCATATTTGGCGCCATTTGGAGTTGATTTGATATGGTTTGGATGCTCAGTTGCGATTCTAGAAATTCTTGAAGTTTAGTTTGATCTTCATGCGTTTTGGCGTCCGATTCGTGGTTTTAGAGGTTATTTTGATGATTTGAGCGCGCGAGCGAGTTCGTGTTGTGTTTCTGGACCTGGTTGCATGATTGGTTTGGAGCCCCGAGGGCTTGGGTGAGTTTCTGATTGGTTTCGGAATGATTTTTAATAAATTTTGATTTCTGGTACTAGTGTCATCGCCTTTGATATACTTTTGTCGAAAATGCGACTATCGCAATCTCGAAGCAGCCTCGCATTTGCGAAGCTGGGCTGCTGGGGAAAGGACTCGCATTTGCGAGGAATTTGCCGCTTTTGCGAGGTCTCGTTGAGTTCGCATTTGGGGACTCAGCATCGCATTTGCGATAAAGGCCTGAGCTGAGTTTGTTCGCATTTGCGACCAACTGGTCACTTTTGCGAAGGTTCAGTGTTCGCATTTGCAACCTTTTTGGCCGCATTTGTGAAGGCAGCAGAGAGTTTCAAACGTCGCATTTCTGATGAAATCTTCGCATTTGCGGGGTTCGCATATTTGTCGCAAATGCGACATTTGAAGCCTGTTAAATGCTGAGAATTCCGAGACTTAGCTACATTTTGATATATTTTGAACCCTAGCTTCGATGATAGGCGATTTTGTGAAGGGATTTTCATACCAAATCATTGGGTAAGTACCTCTAATCAATCCTCAACTATATTTCATGATTTTATATAAGATTTAACATCAAATTCATGAGAAATCTAGGGAAAAATTTGGGGATTTTGTCAAAGCTTTTAAACAATGAAAATTTGGAATTTGGGAGTCGAATAGGACTCGGATTTGAAAACAAAACATATATTTGGACTCGTGAGGCTATGGGTAATCAAGACGTACCCTTGGACCCGGGTTTTGATCGGGCAGGCCCGGGTTTGACTTTTGTTGACTTTTTAGAAATCTAATAAAAATCACAACTTTATTAATTAAAATTGTTTTCTCTTGCATTGTGTGATGTATTCAAGTCGTTGTTGGCTAGATTGAGCCGAGCGGAGGTGAATCTTGTAAAGGAAAAGCTAAATTGAGTATTGAATTGGCCGAATTGAGGTAAGCGTCTTGCCTAACTTTGTGGAGGGAATTTTACCTACTATATGACATTGCTTGCTACATGCGGAAGTGATACATATATGAGGTGACGAGTATATATGCATGTGCCAGGGTTAACCATGCTCGGGGATAAATTATGTTATAAATTGTGTCTTGTAAATTCACGTAATCTTCTTGCTTCATGCCTTACTATACTCCTAGATATTAAGAACATAGCATTAAATGTTAGAGACTAAGACATAGCTTATTATAACTTGATCCAATGTGATGGAATTCTGAGAATACATTGATGTGTTTAGCTTGGTCATCATTATGTGTAATCATTAATACATTGCTACAGCCAATATTCTTGAGATACTAGATTCTATACTTGAGTTGTAGATCATTCGTGAGATTTGTGGAAATACTTGAATAATAAAGTTCTTGCGGGTTTATTGAACCATTGTTGACTTGGAAAGTTGTGATTGAGATTCATTTTGATTATTCGTTTAAACATTCTCCGTGATGTTATTTATGTTCCTTGCCTTGTGGTCATTGTTATACACATGTTTGGTAAGGAAGAGTGTAAAGCACGAAGGGTGATGCCGTGTCATTGTATATACATTATCATTTGAGTAGAGTGTAAAGCACGAAGGGTGATGTCGTTCTATATCATTGAGAGTAAAAGCACGAAGGGTGATGCCGAGCCATATCATTGAGAGTAAAAGCACGAAGGGTGATGCTGTGCCACATCATTGAGAGTAAAAGCACGAAGGGTGATGCCGTGCCATTGCATTTCTATTATTATGCTTTCATGTTGCGAGTTCATGGCACGGAGGGTGTTTCAGTGCAAGTGAGGCCGAGAGACATGCATTATGTTGTGATATCCTTTTCTTGCAGATATCTTCATGTCTTTACCTTGAGTTGTTATTGTCGTATTTATGGGTCTTATGTGATTTGTCGTCACTAGTCTATCTTTATCCTCTATCACAATTATTGTCGTGTTACTCATGCCTTCCATTTGTTTAACTTTGCCAATATCCTGCCTAATTCCTGCCGTCATGATTGCATCCATGTCATATGTTTTGTTGCACTTAAGTATAGGTCATATTCCACGTTAGTCGTTCATGTCTCTACTTGTTAATTTATAAAGATCATGTGTTCTCTTCCTTATTTGTCATATCTATCTTCATGCCTTCACCATGCTAGTTAGTTGAAGTTACACTCCTTTTCCTAAACGTTGTCATTACCTCTATGCTTTCTGCCTAGTCTGTTACTGATGCTCTTATGTACATTCTCGTTCGTCATCGCTACTTGCATATTTCCTACTTTGTCGTTTTTGTTATCGGTATTTCTGCGATTCGGTTGGTATTGTTTACGCATAATTGTTGAAGATGAGATAAATGCACGAAGAATGTTGTCGTGCCGTTAGATTTGATGTCTTGAGTATATTTATCACATTATGAAAGTTTTGAGGTGATTATTGTGGTTTATTGGTTTTTGCTCTAAGGAAAGGATTGGGAGAGATATTGATACCTGTTGAATTGTGATTTCTTCCGCTCTGTTATTGTTTTGTACATTCTTTTCGTGCACCCTATTATGTTATATTGTAGTATAGTTCTATTGCTAGATTTCGGTACAGACCTTTATTAGTGAGCACATTTTTACTAAAAAGCCTCGCCACTACCTCGACGAGGTTAGTCAAGATACTTACCAGTACATGGGGTTGGTTGTACTGATACTGCACTTCTGCACCTTGTATCCAGACTTTTGGAGCGGAGCTGCTGGCAAGTGTCTGGAGCTGACCCCGAAGATGTTCGTGCATTTAGGATATAGCCACTACTTGTCCTTGGTAGCTGTAGATTTTACTAGTCTGTTTATGTAGTTTTCAACAGATCGTGTAATTATTTGTATCAGCTTGTAAATTCTAAGTCTTAGAAGCTCATGATTTGTACTATCAGTTCTTGGGTTAATGTGTAAAAGTTCAGCTATTCCTTCTCTATTTTCCTATAATTTCATTTGACTTGTATTTTTAGATAGTTGGCTTACCTAGCACGTCAAGTTAGGTGCTATCATTACTTGCGATTTTTGGGTCGTGACACCCATGCCCTTCCCCTCCCCATTGACGAAGATTTCACACTCCACACACCATTAAGTTGGACTATTGATTGCTGAATTTGCAGACCGCCCGGAAATCCCCACCCAGCCTCAACAAGCAAATTATAATGCTATGTCATAAAAAAGAAGCGAATGCATCAAATCATACACAAGTATCCTTAGTTCCCAGCCCCAAGATCAAAGAGGATGCGTTGGTAAATAAAAAGATCAACCCAGTTGTTTTCGGTCTTACCAATAATCTGCCAAAATTGGAAATAAGAGGATGACCATGCTCCTCCTCGGTAAGCACTGTTAATCATAAATGAAAATAAGATGAGCTAGGTCCAAGAACCACACTAGGAAATGACGATCTGAAGGATCATAATCTTGACAAGAAAAATGATGCCACTACATAAATGCATACACGACAATAAGAAATGGGAGTCTAAAATACTATTCATTTCGTAAGAATTGTGCACCAAGGAAATCTACAATCAAGTCAGGAATACACCTGATAAAGGATGATTCCACAACATGAAATGGCTAACTGAGTTAGTTAAGCAAAATTTGCAGCTCAAACTACAACATTAAAGAACATACTGCAATATCATCTTTGTAAAGTAAATTCATTTTACTCTAAAGGATGGAGTTAACAATCAATGTTAAATCAACGGTGGAGCTCCTGCATTAAATAAAGGACATGTCTGAGTATGATCCTTCAGAAACCAATACAACAGACATGCAGAAAGAGAGAGGCAGAGAGAGAGAGAAGACTGAACTCGAAATTCAGAAAATCATCAACTGCAGAATTAATTTTGAAAATATAAACCAATGCATGAGTCCCGCTTCTTAAAACACACTGCCATGATAGAATTCTATTTTATCTGTTACACATTGCTTCACAAACTTCTAAACTCCATTGTCTATCCAAGTTGCTCGGACACGGATGCGAATCTAGAGGTCGGATCCTTCTAAATGTATATTTTAAGATTAGGGGATACGGATCCTAGTACGGATACGGGTACGAGATCTGGCTAAAAATAATTCAAAAAAATACATATATAAAAATATCTCTAAATTATGAGAAATTTTGTGGAATACTTACGTATAGCTTGTCAAGTGTGGATTTCTTTTTTATTCTCACGTTGTAGATAAGTAACGGATTGATCTCTTAGATAAGGTATGTTATTTTCTTCAAATTTACCCTAGTTTTGATTCTGATTTCGGGAATCAAATTATATCTCGTCTCGAATTTTTCCATCCGTCATAGTCAAAGTACCCAAAATTGTTTGAACAAATCCGGAACAGATCCCATACCCACACCCATACTAGTGTCGTGTCGACACGAGTGCGGCACCTAAATTGCCGTGTCAGAGCAACTTAGTTGTCTATTCCCGAATTTCCTGTTTCTATCTCATAGCCATTTGAGGTCTCGTGAGTAAAAAGCAGAAGAGCACTCAATTTTACCTGAATGTTGAGAAATATAATTGCTATCCCCTGAAGATGAGCAATCGAATTTTCCCAATCCTGCATGTGTTTTCTTCGCCAACCTTTGCAATGAACCATTCAATCTAAATGGAAGGACAACAGCTGCCATGTTGTCCATACTTCCCTTTTCAAAAGCAGCATTTACTATGCAATCAGCTAAGGAATATGAACAAGAATAAGTGAGTTCCGATCGCACAGTGAAATCAGCATGTAAATTCCACAATATGTCACAAATATCCTGTGAGCTAAGCTTTTCAAAAACGCCATCAGAAGCAGCCACCAAATAGCTGTCATTGGCTGTCAAAGGTTGCCAATCAGTGACCTCAGGTGCAGATATAACGCCATAACTGAAAACACATTAAGTTGTTGATAAGTCATTTCTCAGGTTAAAATAGAAGTCTTTTGAGATTTCCAAGGATTTTACTAGCACTGCAGGAAAATTAAGCAGATGAATTCATGCGTGTCTTCTAGTTCAACAGTTAAAAACACAGACGACTCAAAGCATGCATCCAAGTTCACCAATTAAGATGCACAAAAATTAATGCATGCGTCCAAGTCCACAAGTTAAATCTGCAAACAAAGCAACGGGGGGATGACATATCAATATAGATATCCTCCAGCATAAATGTGAACCTTACCTTTTAAAAGACACATCACCTATTGCTCTTGAAACAGCCAATTGACCATTAACCCTAGCTACACCACTCCATTCAGAGACATGTCCTCCTGCAGTCTCCACTCGAGACCTCTCGTCATCCCTATCTGGGTGGTGGTCTCTGGTCAATTCCTTGGAAATCAGAAAAGGCCACTGGTCAGAAGCTACCAGCTTGAAGCTATTGAAGTTCTTCACAGGTTCGAAAACCCCAAAACCTCTTGTTTGCCTATATAACCTCAATAAATTAGCTGCAACCGAAAGAGAATTAAAATAACTATCTCTTCGAACTGTCCATGTAAAGCAACCCATACATTATATAAAAATGTTATTTGATAAAGACATTACAAATATGATTCTACACCATGAAGATTGTTACTTGGCATAGAGCCAAAAGGGGAGAACTTCTCACCTTTAGCCTCTTCTTGAGATTTATATTCTTCAGAACATAAAAATGCCTTTGAATCTCCGATATTGGCAACTAAAATTTGATTTTCTGCCATAAGTATAACTGTGGCGGTAGAGCCAGAATCAAAATTGTGTCTAAATGCATCCTTCAGAAGCACAAGTTAATATCAAGACAATGCGTAACAAAGATTTAAGTCTGATTGGCCTAACGAAAAAGATGCCACTTGAGAGGTTACCCTTGAAAATGCAGAATCAATATCATCAATTGCCCTTAGCAATGCTTCCCTCAATATTTCCAAGTGAAAAGATCGATCAATGATTGAAGACACAGTCAGCTTGAGCCTACATAGAAGAAATGACATTTTTCCTTGGATATTTACATCATGTAAATATTTTTGGACAATAAGAGATGCTATTTGATAACTAAATACAGATAGATGACACCCTGGAATAGAAAATCAAATCAAAAAGTAGACTGTAGCCTAAGATATCATTCTTTTATAAGTAGACTGTAGCTTATTTATCATTTTACAGAATCACTTTAGTTTGCAGTTAAAGATACAATATAATAAATATATTCTTGCCCTTGACATAGTAATATTGAGGATCTAAGCAAGGACGGGCATCTACTCTCACTGTTCCTGTATACAGGTGTAAACTATCAATGACGTGACAGCCTTCAAGAGACTCCATAAAAGCAATCAGGAACTTTTGCTCATCTTAGTGTAAGCCTTGGATATATTAAAAAACAAAATGCACATGATACCCTACCTTTTTGTGCGTTTCCTTTCTGTGGGTTTTCTTTAGAGTATGGGAAAGAGAGGGGAGTCCTTATCAATTCTTAAAAGTATGTTTGTTGTTTAGCATGTGTTAGCATAAAGAAAGGGAACTTAATGGCATGTTGCCAGACAAAGAACATTCTCATTGTTTTTGTTATCAGAACTTGTAGGAGTTAGTTTGATTTGAAAAAAAAAACATTTACTATTTCAAGAGGACGACGAGAAGGAACAGAGTGTAGGAGACACCTCCCCAAGTTCAACTCATCCGGATTCCAGTTCAGAGTACTCTGTCCTCTTTCATTTGGCAAGAGTCCAATCATTTTCCTTGAAAGAACTGAAAATGTTGCATCAAGAAGAAAAAATGTATGCAGCGTGAAATACTTCAGTAATAGCTTGGATGTCATTTCACTTGCTTCAGCACCATTATGACCATCAAAAACTGCGACAACACCAACGGTAACCTCAGAAATACCATTAACACCTGCACCATAAAGATGATTTAGAGATAACAGTGCAACACAAGGACAAGTAAGACTGGACAAGTAACACTGTATGTGCACCCACCATGGTAAGTAAGATGGGGTCTTACAATAGGTTAGGGTCTGAGTCTGATACAGCTATATGGAGCTGGTACTGCTCGGTAGGGTCGAGAAGTTACAACCGATTTATTGAGTCTTTAAACTGTTAGTGCCTGGGTTAAGCTCAAAAACATACCATATCTATGCTTAATCTAGAACTGTAATAGTTCTAAGCATCTCTGATTTACTGAATTCATCAAATAGAAAGTCCACTTCTCTTTCTTGGTCCATACCAAAATAATTTTTACTTGTTGTTCTAGAAGGATATGTTTTTTATCTTATCAACTATAATTAACTTTACAAAAATTTGCATCGCATCCACATTTAGTTTCTTTTTGCATTATTTCTTTTAGGCTTTTAGCATGATCAACATTTAGTCTTCTCAATAAAACCTTTTTGTACTCCATTCTTCAACACTAAACAAACACCATGTTGCTCCACATATTCACATATCAAATGTTGTCATATGACTTTATACCATGTGTGGAAACTTTACATTTTTAGGGGAAAATGTGGGTAAAATGTAAGTGTTTTAGTTTTCTTAAATATAGTAGAGATAAAATTGTATTTAACAAGGTAAAAGTTGGTGTGTAACTCTATATGAGTACTATATGCGTGAAAAGTTCGTTTCCCAATAAGCCGGACATTATCATGGAATACACCAAAAGTGAATGGTGGACATTCAATTTGAAGTGGAAGGAACCCTAAATATTTTATATTTTCAACGATTCTTTTAATAACAGTGTGACGTCAAATTCAGTCAATCAAATCGAAAGGACAAAAAACTAGAATTCCACGTCAGGAATAGAATCAGATTTTGCACTCAGCTAACACGCTCATAAAAAAACCTCTTGTTTATCTCTAATAATTAATCTAGTGAAGTCAATGCAAGTTCTTCTCCACCAAGCTGCAACCAACCCGCAATTTCCATTTGAAGTTCGATAAGACACATAAGAGGTTTTCATTTTCTTGATAATTAACACATAAAAGCTTTTCCGGGTATCCTTTCTCCACTTTACCAAATTTTCAATTATTTATAATTTTTCTTTAAATACTTAACTGGAATAATTGATACAAAATAAGAGTGTCTTTGGTACTGCGAAAGAACTTTCTCATGGAAAATGTTTTCCTGTGTTTAGCTGGTGAGTGAAAAATATATTTTCAAAAAACATATATATTAAGGATTAATGGTACTATTAATAAATCGAGTATTGAAGAGTAATAATAATGTCTTAAATGTTAGTTAAAGCAAGTAATATGAAGTTAAAAATTAAGGTAGTAGTACAGAAAATGACTTTTGCATATAAGTGAGGGAAGTCATATTCCCTCTTTTGATGGAACATATTTCCTTCTGGTAACTTAAACACCAGCAAATAGAAAATGAGCTTGATCATACCAAACACGCCCTAACATGAAAATAAGTAAAGTTTTCAAGTATAGGTTCTTACTTCTTATGTCATTATTAAATAAAAAAATGGATTCATACAATAGAATTATAGAAGTCAAGGTACTTGTTAACTATCAAAAGATAACAATAATAAAAACTAAGGTAATAGTTTCAAAGTGTCCACCTGGATCCAAACACATACTTTTAGAACAGAATAGAGTAACATTTCACATATTTCACATGATGAGGGTAAAAGTTGAAACAGAAAATTTACCGGGGAAAGGGATGCGAATATCGAGAGCACAGAGAATTCGATCTTCTTGAGACTTGCGGCGACCTTGATGCAAGGCTGTTTGGCACCTCGCATTCGGCGATTTGGATTCGGAGCCATGATCTGGAAGCTTCCAGCGAGGGCATTTTGGAGATTGAAATACGGCAGGTGCACCACCTTCTTTATACACCGTCAAACATGTCGACGATTCTCCGGAAGTACAAGTACTCACGCAAAGAACAAACCCTAACACGAAGGCGAGAAATTTGCATAAATTCATTCTGGTTTCTGGTTTCTGTTCATAGAGAACTTGAAATTGAAATTGAAGAAGAGGAGTTTCATGGTATTGAGAGAAATTGAGAGGAATGAGAGTAAGAGAACAAGATTCGCGCGGTGAATTTGAACAGACAGTGCTTTATAAGGGTGTGAGTCTTGCGGGTTATTTCACATAATCAAAATACGTTGGGTCTGTGCACGGAGTGCAACCGAAAAGTAATCCCTCCATCTAATGGAAACTATTTCCGGAAATAAAAGTTCGAAGTTTGAAGCATCAAATCATTTAGGTAGAACTTTATGTGAAGTTTTACAAATTTAAAAAGTATTAGTATTATAAAGAGTAATGTTAAGAGACTAAGCTCAAAACATAAAATAAGAAAATAGATAAGAAATATAGAGATAAAGATAGGAGAGATTCTTATTTCTTCCATGTATTCAAGTGTATATAATGTGATGTCTAAACCTTCTATTTATAGGATGACATTGAGGTAATACAAAGTAATGTCATGAACATGTTATTAACCATTTAGATTATGGGGGAGATCATGGAGGGGGTTATGGAGGTGTGGGTGTTACAATAATAACGGTAAGAAGTAGTGGGAGGTTAATGGAGAAGAGTAGTGGGAGTAACTTCTTTAGGAGTTATAGACATCCATACACAATATAATATTTCATAACACTCCCTCTTGGATGTATATAGATAGTGTGTCTCGTTAAAACCTTACTAGAAAAAAATCGCGTGGGAAAAAAAAATCCTAGTGAAGGAAAAAGAATACACATATCTTGTAATACGCATTGCTTGCTGCCGCATTAAAAACCAAGCCAGGAAAACCGAGTGGGATAAAACCTTAGCTAAGGAAAAAAGAGTACAGTGCGTATTTGTCTTCCCTGATGAAAGCATCACTTTATTTCATGAAGGCAATGCATTTCAATCTTGTATTTCAACTTCTCAATCATTGAGGTTGGCAATGCGTTAATGAACATATCAGCAAAATTATCACATGAACGAATTTGTTGAATATCAGTTTCACCATTTTGTTGAAGATCATGCGTCTGAAAAAGAACTGTGATGAAATTTGCTTTATTATGTTCCTTCGATATATCATTCTTTCAATTGAGCTATGCAAACAACACCATCTTCAATATTATTAGAATCTTCTCTTCAAATAAAAGTCACACGTATGTTGTGTTGCGTCACTTGCTTTATCAGTTACTTATCTTGGCATGACTTGAATAAGTATCAACAATTAACTGCCTTGTTGAATCTTAATATGGCAACCCTCACATGCGAATAGATTGTTTGAAGAACGAACTTCAGGAAAATGCCTGCATTTGCATAACCAACAAAATCTTAACAGTATTTGTTAGAATAAACAAATCTATATCAATGAGTCCTTTTGTAATATAATATTAATAATATTCCAATATCTTCATATAGGAATAAAACTATATCTCGCTAGCATATTGTTATACTCATGGTTCTAGCGAGATATATAGTGCACTAATTGCAATAGACACAAAAATAAATCATGTGCGACATGATTGCTCTAATCCACATAAAGATTTGTTGAAGCTTTATTTAATAAATTTCTTGGGAACCTTAATATGCTTCAGAACAGTTTAAATCCTTCAATGATTTTTATATACGCATATCAAATTTACCAGGTATTGCCTGACTAAAATCTGAAAGCAACTGTATCCACCACAAGGAAACATGTTTCCATATAATCAATGGCATGACATTTACGTAAAATCTTGTGTCACCCCACTGCTTTATACTTTCAGGTGTTGGGACTATAAGTCCAAAACTTCACGTTTTTCAAGTGAAGTCAATCTTGCTTATTTTTCATTGACCAATCATTTATCTGTCCAAATTTCATGACAGGTTTGAGCTCAAGATCCTCATCAATATTAAAAATATTTAGTGCTACATTATATCAACAATATCATCGATGATCATTTTACATCGGTTTCATCATCACATAATAAAGACATAACTTATCGAGATCTCATTATTTTCAGGTACCTGAGCCTCTTCCATGAGGCCTTATAAAGTGTTATGTCATGGTGCTCTTACAGAGCACTTGCCTCCTTAGTATGACCATCTTTATCATTTGCTCCTCTTCTTCTTCAAGGAGTTTTATCTTTGGAACCGATTAGTCTATTACGCTTCATGCGTTCCATAGACTATGTCCATCATGGACTTTATTCTAGTTGGAGCATTAGCAGCTGAAATAAAACATTTAGCTTTGGGTCAGCAAATACGCCTTGCAATATTTTACAAATGAATTATCACTTGAACTTCAAGTTCACATTTTCTTGTACGAGGATCTAGGTACACTCATAATAATTCATTTCATGATTACTTTTTCAGCTGCCAATTTTCTCCTCATAATGCTGGGATCACAAACACATATCCCCAACTTTCTTTGGGGACCCATCATTGTGCATTGTGGTGGAACAAAATCATATAGAGCATCCATATTTCTAGTTGGAAATTATTTGGTTCCTGACCCTGAACCAATTGTGATGGGAGAATTTATCATAACTTGGCTAGATGCGTACAAATGTTGTTGTATATTAAATAATACATCATAAATATTGGTTTAGCTATAATTAGAGGCATACAATTTCTACTAAATCAAGTTGGATTTAAACCAGCAATATCAAGAATTATCATAGTTTATATTCTGAAACTGTGCTCTAATAATTTGAGCAATCAACCTTGCAAAATTCACACCGCAAGTTGACAACAGACGCACATGTGACCATACAATAGATGCATCTTTTAAAATCATATTATAGTAAACGGTCCACATGGCACGTGACTGGGCCCATACATATATATCATTTTTTAATCGTTCTAGATATCAAGGGATTCAATCCCAACCGTAACTGGTATATCATGAGATGAGCAACACAAGAGAGTTCTTGAAGAATCTTATATTTCTTCAATATATGCCAATGTGAATTCTCAATTAATTTTTGCATAATAATTGAACCGAGATGGCCAACCGGTCATGCCAACAAATGTTTGTTTCATTAAACATTTAATTTACTATGGCATGTGATTCCATCATCATGCTTATAAATCTGTAGTACAAATAGAAGAAAAATCGGGTAACCTTTCATATTTACCCGGTATGATTATAGTAATATGAAGATATTCAATCTTCCTTTCATTTATAATCTCAAATGCCAACCACTTTGGCTAATATATTTGAAACTCAAAAAGTTTCTTTTGAGACTTACTATAATGTCATGAACAATTTCATTTATCTGGGTAGTAACAAATCAGTCTTCTAGAGCTCTTAACTGCTTTTGTACTACAAGATCTTTTGTCACACCATCCATATGGTGAATGTCTCCGTTACGGAGAAAATTATTTTATAGTAATTGTCATGGTCAAAATCATCATAAGTAAAATTATTTATTACTTAATTTTGCCTTTAATAACTTTTTATAACATGGCAAAAAAATTTTGGCGTACCACATATACGATGACATAACAGAGGTGAGTTATAGTATTTATCCAACCATGCATAAGCACATGCTTATGCATAATTTATATCACATGTATATTTTCACATCCACTTTTAGGGATGAGTCTGCATTTGCAATGCTTGTCACAAGTCACATTCTTTCAAAAAATAGACTATAATCTTCTGAGTGTGCCTCATATTTTGAGACCATATTGATACACAATTCCTTCACTTTTGAAGGATTATTTTGAGAACTCTTACTGTTCTCCTTTTTACATTTACCATAATGATGACTATATATTATTCTGGTCTTTGGCACGCCCACGTTCATTGATCAACCACTTGTCTCCATTTAGACTTATTATGCACCGCTTTCACATTCACTTCAAGAATGGAGCAAATTAAGTGGGACAAGTTTCATGTTTTTTCACGAATAATACATTATTTTTCTTTAGTCATCATTATATCATCAATATAGTGCATTGAGACTCAAACTCAATGTCTTACCCATATAAAGACATGTTAGGCCATATTTAGTTGGGACACGAACCCAACTCTTACCATGATGGAGCATCAGGACTCGAACCTGATGTCTTACCGTCATACAATGGCATAATAAGTCTAAGTGGACCCACCCTTGAGCCTTTCATGATATACTACTTTCTAATAATCAATTTTTTTTTTCGAACTTTAATGAAAGTTCACATTGATCTTTTTCACGAACAACTACATGATCAAATATAAAGGGAATAAAACTATCTTAGTTATACAAAATTTATTTTGGCCACAACATAAATTTAAATTCTTATTATTTTTATAAGATTAATTAGAAACCTTCTCAATAGTTAACAGTTCCATAATCTTGGCTTGCAAACTGTCGAAGCAGTACATATGGGAGATGATGTCAAGGCATCGTAGTATGCTCTTGTTTGTCACTCTAAAGCAGGTACTCCATATGTATACATCTGCACAAATAAAACCAAATTGTTAAGTAACACAAATTAAACCAAGTCTTAGATATTAACGTAAGTTAATTTCAGAATTCATGGCAACTGAAAAATGATATTCCCTGTATAATAGAAGCAAACACAACATTGATATAGCAACGAAATGCCTAGATTTTCACAGGCTCAACCAAATTGAATCAAGGTTGTAGCTCTCATGGGAGGCTTTCATCTCTTATAGAAAATATAAGAAGAATATAGCAATTCGTGCTGATGACGTGTTAAAAAACTAAGCTCAAAGCATAAAACAAGAAAATAGATAAGAGATATAGAGAGGATAAATTCTTATTTCTTCCATGTATTCAAGTGTATATAATGTGATGCCCAAACCCTCTATTTATAGGATGACATTGAGGTAATACAAAGGGATGTCATGAACATGATATTAACCATTTAGATCATGGGGGAGATCATGGAGGGGGTTATGGAGGTGTGAGAGTTACAACAATAATTGTAAGAAGTAGTGGGAGGTTAATGGAGAAAAGTAATGAGAGTAACTTCTTTAGGAGTTATAGACATCCACTACACAATATAATATTTCATAACAAGTAAAATCTAATTTACCTCTTAACCTTTATAGGTTAGGAAACGATATTCCCTCTCACCTTTTGAATGGAAAAATGAACCTCCTTATGCATTCTTTTACTTGTTAGGCTTCTTCTTCTTCTAGAAAAAATAATTCTTTATTTATCCTTTATTTTTATCACACATTAATGAACCATAATTAAATATAGAAGTGTGATTAAAATTCTTAGACAATCTTCTGCGTTGTAGCTCCTTCTAGATGAAAGCTAACTTACAGTCATACTTTACTAAAAAAAACATGCGAAAGCGAGTCTAAGAACCATAGAACACAATGTCATTAGATACCTAAACTACAACTGATAGTACGATACTTATCAAAACTTTAGGCCAACAAAGTGACACTAACAAAAGATGCAGCAGCAGAAAATTATATTAGTATATAACAATGCCAATCTAGTCAGAGAGTGAGAATCCCATATCATCATCAATCTCTTCTTTTTCTTCCTTCTTCTTCTCAACTGCAAGTTCTTCTGCAGCCAACTGCTGCAAGTTCTTCTGGAGCAAACATCCTTCATGACCGTGTAAATTCAATTGTACCAAAACAGACATGCCTTAAGTAAGTATAAGTACCAAAGATCTACAAATGTCACTGGAATTAATCATAGAACTAATTGATCAATCACAATTTTTAACTATTAATCATCCAACATTCTAGATGCAATGTTAAGGATATTGTCCCACTTACCATATGATTTTCCTACACTGTTTTGAAAACAAAACATCTCCAAAAGGTGTTGGTTGCCTATGTAGTTGAGACGTTCTATATGTGTAGCCGAAGAAGTTGTTTGACATGGTCTAGATGGTTGAACCTTATATAATCCAACAATTAAAAATTAAGGAAGAAATATTGTTGATACAACATTCATTATTAACATATGGTACAAAAAATATTAGCTTTCATCTAGAAAGAGCAACAACGCAGAAGATTGCCCTAACGATTTTAATCATACTTCTATATCAAATAATGGTTAATTGATGTGTAAAAAATATTCAAGAATAAATAGAGAGTTATTTTTTTCAAGAAAGAAAAAGAAAGCCCTACCCAGAAAATAATGCACAAAGGGGTTCCTTTTCCCATTCAAAAGGTTGGAGGGAGGGGGGGTGTATCGTTTCCTAACCTATAAAGGGTGAGGGGGTAAACAAAGTTTTACTCTATTATAAATGCTAAATTTATAGTTAAAGAAAATTTATTTAACTTTTTTAATGATACCACTTCTATCATGTCACGACCCAATCCGATGGTCCGCGACTAGCACCCGGTACCTTACTCAACCGTGTACTTATGTAACGTATCTTTCATATCATACTATCATAGGTAAATGAGCCAGAGAGGCTGTCGTGAGATAAGTACAATAAAATAAGGGGAAATACTCGACATTGGACGACCCAACATGTAATTCAAACTTATACATATGACGTACGGGCCTATAAGGCCGGCATGATCCTTTATATACTCAAAATATAGGCCGACAAGGCCATACAAGTATCTGTATACATGATATCTATCTACAAGCCTCTAAGAATACGTAATATCATAAAGGTCAGGAAAGAGCCCCGCCATACCAATCAATACATATACTAATCATACTGACCAAATAGGCAACTCCGGAGCAAATGAAGCGCACCAACACATTTCGCTGAGCTGATAGCTTACTTGGAGGGCTCATAACTTGTCTATCGGGACCTGCGGGCATGAAACGCAGCGTCCCCGGGCAAAGGGACATCAATACAAATAACGTACCGAGTATTTAAGGAATGAAAATCAGTAAATAATAGACATGAGAGAAACATGGAGTAAAAGACTCAACATGTATATCTGGATAATTTTGTAAATTATAAAATACTTATAGTGTAGTGAATATGCGTATGAATGTCATGTCGTGCATAGGTACATGTGTTCATAACATCATCAAGCCTTTGAGGGCATCCCATCATATCATCTCGGGCATTGTGGGCAAAATCATCAACATATACCAGCTGATCAGGTGGTGGTGCGTATATAACGCCATAACCTTTTCCCATATATATATATATATATATATATATATATATACACGCGTATATAATGCCATATGACCATGAGTCAATGTACATGAATGTAATGCATGAGAAATACGTCAATAAAATCTTTTAGAGTGTCATAAGACCAGTATGCCTTTGAGCAATATCATAAAGTAAACTTTTTTCAACTTATGTATTTTCTGAGACCCATGAACAGATGATAGAATAATATCATGGGGAATCAAGAACATAATCATCTCTAGTACTTCTATGAATAGAGTCATTTATGAAAGTTGTGCATTTACTCATTTCATTCGTGTCGTATAGATCATGCCAAAAGGAAAGAAGGAATAGCCTTAACATACCTGAGTCGATTCTCTTGACAATTCCTCTAACACACGTTAATTTTGACAACACATAATGGCGGATCGAGGTAAGGAAAAATCCATATAATATTCTTGAGAAAGATTGCACCGTACTCTCTTAGAATCGCAAAATCCTGTTGCTATTACCTTATGAAATCTCGTATGAATTTTTGTAGAAAAGTCCATATGATCACTTTGTTAATTTGATCACAACCTTGCAAGGTAGTTACTAAAGTAGTAACGTTAGAACCTTTGAAGTAGTAACGTTAGAGCCTTTATGGCTTTTTTTTGTGAATTCCATCTTTTTGCGAATAATGCAAGTCTTGAATTTTAAGAAGTAACTTTTCAATCCTTTCTTTAAAGATTGCCACCTTGAAAAATTGTTCAGGAGTCACTTAATGACTCATGCATGTGGCTTCCACGTTTTGGCTTATTAGCCTTATCCAAAATTTTGATTTATTCAATCACTAATTCCTTCATTAATTATTAATATCCCACTAAAATTAATAATTATCCAATTATCTACATAATAAAAAATTATCACAAATTAATTAAAATACTACTCACTTTTAACACACATTACTATCATGGTCATTTGGTACCTTGTACTGTACTAGTCCATAAATACCGGGTATTTTAACTCGGGCCGTATTTTATCCCAAAATGTCAAACTTCGACGAAACTCATTTTTTTCGTTTTGCTTACCCTCTCACCTTCATGAATTGACTTATTCCTTGTTTGAAATATCATAATACTTATAATCCCAAAATAATCTCATTCCCGAGCTTACGTCAATTAACTTATGACGAAACTTTAACATACAAAAATGCGGGATGTAACACCTCATTTCCAAGCTTTCATCAATTTATTTATGGCGCACTTTTACGTATGAAAATATGGGGTGTAACATCCTCCTCCCCCCCCCCCCCCCCCCCCCCCCCCCCCCCCCCCCCCCCCCCCCCGTTTGGAATATTCGTCCTCGAATATTGAGTGATGCACTTATCATTATCATAGCCTATAGTCCTTGCGAATACTAAACTCTCCTTGCCATCCTAGGCAGTTGTTCTGTGAATAAATCCAAGGTCCAGGGTATTCCCACCTGTAGGTCTCTTTCTCACACCACGGCATGTGGTCGGAATTCTTCCAATCTCGTAACTCTTGCTACCTTATGTCATGTAGCATGTACGACTTTTTCTTTATATGTGCGCCTATGCGACTCTTCTCCACTTTTTCCTTCAGCTTTTGGCCAATCTCTAGGCTTCACTTTGTAAACATATACAGAGCTTGACAGGATACCCCTCTGGGCATCTATGGGTATATTGAAGTTCTTCGTTCGGTACTTTGTTGAACTCACGAATATTTCTATACCTTATTTTGTGTATCCATTCGTATGACTTTACTGCACCTAGATAGGTCATGTTATACCATAACTCTTACCTCGATTTATCCTTACTGAGGTCTGCTACCAAACTCCTGGCTACTTTCGTTGCGTATCCCATATGTATAAATCCAAGTACTTTAATGCTCCCTCATTACTGTTCATCTTAAGAATGACGGCCTAATCTCATATCATACTTTGTGACTTTTGTCTATCCATTGTTGATTCACCTTATGTGGGTAAATTAATCCCGTACAATTCATGAATTCCTTTCTTTAAATCATTACTCAATCGAAGGCCCAAACGTCATCCTATATCTACCAAAATTACACCCTTATTCTACTATCAGGACAACATTCCATCTCTTTTACACGCTACTTATGATGAGTATCTCCTTTGAGTTCATTCAGGCTATACTGAGCTTTCTATAACTTCGAGAAATCACCAGCCCTCTTGTTTTCACGGGCTTAATCCTGAGGACTTATCTGTTTCTCATCACCTTCTCACTCGCCCTTTCGTATCCTTACTCATGTCTTCCTAAACCTTGTCGCTCTACCATACTTTAGCTTACGACCTACACATATCCACAACCTGAAGTTTTATTATAACACTTGCACCTCTAGTGCATACATAATTCGATGGGAGCTTTATACTGCCTTCTTATAAGGCTGGTACTCTTCTAACTGGCTTTATCACAAAACCATTATAGAATATGGCTGTTGTACTACCTCTCTTGTACTTCTAATATTAAGAGTGATTCTTCTATGTTCTCAAGCACAATTTCTATAATTTTCTAGGTCCAATAATCAGACTCCTGATTTACTTAGTTGATGAAACTCTTTAGTTTCCTCTTCCCTCTGATCAACCTTTATGTAGGTTTAAGCTATCTTCCAATATGCGGCTCATGGTATTAGTTATTACTTTAGCCCTTCATGGACGCTATGGAATATTCATGATAAAATCTTCTAATAATTAAATCCTTTGTCTATGACCTGGACTCAATTCTTTCTTTTAATTTATAACGGAGTCTTCTACGGCTGTATGATTGTCAACATATAAGTTGCATGGATAATACTCCAAAATCTTAAGTGCGTTCATAACGTAACTAACTCTGGATTATTGGTCAAATAATTCATTTCGTTCCTTCTCAGCTTTCTTTAGACGTAAGCTATTATTTTTCCTGGTCTTTCTGCCCCTTGTTGCGTGCATACTTGAATTATCTTGGCGCTCACGAATACTATAATCCCATGTAACCCATATGATCTCGAATATCACTTACTTCATGTTCATTAGTCATGATAGATTCCACTTTCTTAGGGAGTGCATGACCATTTCTTCTTCAAGTTACTATGCTTAAGTTGAAGCCTTCTTCCTTATTTCCTCAGTTAGTCTTTCATAGTAGTACTTAGGGAGGATCCTCTGACTTTTGTAAGGCTGTAAGATTATTATATCGCATACTCGACGGAATTTTTGATGTCATTCCTCGCCTATAATTATCCGTAGTTACTACCTCCATGCCCTTGTGCTTGTAAGGTTGCTTCTGAACTAATATTTTGACTGTCTTCCCGGCGGAACTCTCTTTTATTTTCATAAAACTCATACGATACCTTTAACTACTCCAACTCCTATCTCAATATTTCTCAAGGGTCACGATGTCATAACTTTTGCAGAATTCCCCATGTTGGGGTTTCCTATGTTTATCTTGCACGATCTGTTGATTTGTCTGCAACCTCTTGTCTAGCCATAACTAGGCTCTTCCTGAATCAACTATTAACTAATCGTTGGATCATTCACATATCAATATTCTGCGTAATATTTCTTGAGTTATTTCCTTATCTTAACTTACCTCTTGCACTGGCTCCTTATTTATCAATAACATCCCGGGTAGGAACCCTTACTTCCTTTCCTTGACGTCGTGTTTACATAATGTTCTGGAATTGTAGCATATATGTAGGCTTTGAATAAGTGCAATCTCATTTTTATCGCATTCTTCCTTTACCATTTCATAATTACTAGAATCACTTAATTCTGACTTAACGCCACATCACTCAATATTCCCCCCTTTAGGGGAGTACTGAGATTTAGAGTTGCGACGATCTACCTATAGATGTTTAACCTCTTCATTTTTGGTATCTTTTCGCATCATTGATGACCCTTACTCGCCTTGCGGTAATCCTTATATACCAAGGATAACAAAATTCCTTACTCACGAGAGTAACACTTAGTGTAACTGGCACGTACAGTCCCTTAAGATTAATTTTGCTCACATTGCTTGATTTAAGGAAGCGTCTTCCTGAATGATCATTCTCTGAATTTCTCACGGATCTTCTTCTATTGTCCATTCTATTATCGCCGGAATGCAATCTGAAATTCTCATGATGATGACTATTATCAATTCACTCAGTCCTTAATTCATGTTTAGTTTGTCTTGTTCACCAACCCATACTGATTTCTATTACTCTGGGGTTTAAATCTCCCTTCTGGTAGTCGCGTTGGAGTCACGAGATTATTTTTGAAATGAGGATATGACTTTATGGCCTATATTCTTTTGTTGTTTCAAGGCCCGTCATCTCTCATCTTTTCCTTCACTTGACTATAGACTCTGTAATACTACCATTTTTTTTATCTACCGTTGTCATCCATGTGCCACATTTTACTCATAACGCTTCATTAAGTCTCTTCTTATTTTCATGCTAACATTTCTGTCTATCACTTTATTCTGAAAATTCGAACAAAACATTTTTTTGCTTTTACCTCCCCTTGCTCTGTCCATTAGCTCCTCGAATTGCCTAACATTCTCTCTCTACCAGGGACGGGAGCCACACTAAGGTATTATTTATCCCTTCCAGGCTTCCAGTGCTTATTTTTGTAGTACTCATACCTAGTTGTACTATTTTAGAATGCACCATCTGGTGTCTCACAAGGAGACCTATTAGCACATTTGCAATATCCTTCGAAAATGTCAACTAACGCAAACAATCCATTCACTATTTTGGGTTACTCTAAACCCAGCTGGATCCCGATAACCCGTCCTTCTCTTAAACCACATCTGTTAGCTCCCATAGGGCATAACTGGGATCGGTGTGGCCAATTGAACATATCTCTGTCACCGTTGAAGGTAACTCAAAATGCTTATATTTCTCTGCTTGAATTGTAATTACTATTAATCTTCATTAACTGGGTATGTCGTACCCTTCTTCACCTTGCTTCTTTTACTTGCTGAAACTTGTATCTACCTTACAATTCTCTTATTAATTTTTACCGTAAGAGTGGATAAATATTCTTGCCTTAAAGCTCCTTATCAAGAACCTTACACTTTTTAGTACACGCATGATCTGCTGAAGACCACACATTTACTCATCATAAGCATGATGCAAAATCGAGTTCCTCTAACTCAACACTTCCACATCTATGTCTCTTACCGACCATCTTTCTGAATGTATGCATCATTGTATTAAGAATAAGATAGAGTTTAGGAAATTGAGTTCTTACAACGAGCTCTACCATATGATCAAGAGTAAGAAGAAAGAGTGACAATCCTAAATGCTCTGTAGCCTCCTGCTTATAAGTGTGGTGCACAACACACTCATAAACAAGACTCTACTAGATACGACTTGTAGACTCCCTAGGATAGAACTGCTCTGATACCACTTTTGTCACGACCCAACCGGTTGGGCCGCGACGAGCACCCGGTACCTTACTCAACCGAGTACCTACGTAGCGTATCTTTCGTATTATACTACCATAGGTAAATGATCCAGAGAGGCTGTCGTGAGATAATTACAATAAAACATGGGTAACTACTCGACATTGGACGACCCAACATGTAATCCAAACTTATACATATGACATACGGGCCTATAAGGCCGGAATGATCCTTTACATAATCAAAACATAGGCCGACAAGTCCATACAAGTATCCGTATACATGACATCTGTCTACAAGCCTCTAATAATACGTAATATCATAAAGGCCGGGACAGGGCCCCGCCATACCAATCAATAAATGTACTAATCATACTGACCAAATAGGCAACTCCGGAGCAAATGGAGCGCACCAACACCTTTCGCTAAGCTGATAGCTTACTTGGAGGGCTCATAACCTGTCTATCGACCTGCGGGCATGAAATACAGCGTCCCCAGGAAAAGGGACGTCAGTACAAATTATTTACCGAGTATGTAAGAAATGAAAATTAGTAAATAATAGATATTAGGGAAACATGGAGTAAAAGACTCAACATGTATATCTAGATAATTCTGTAAATCATGAAATACTTATAGTCTCATGCATATGCATATGATTGTCATCTCGTGCATAGGTACATGTGTTCATAACATCATCAAGCCTTTGAGGGCATCCCATCATATCATCTCGGCCATTGTAGGCAAAATCATCAACATATACCAGCTGATCAGGTGGTGGTGCGTATATAACGCCATAACCTTTTTCCATATCCATATACATACAAACATATATATATATATATATATATATATAATGCCATCTGGTCATGGGTCAATGTACATGAATGCAATGCATGAGAAGTATGTCAATAAATCTTTCAGAGTGTCATAAGACCAGTATGCCTTTGAGTAATATCATGAAGTAAACGTTTTTCAACTTACGTATTTTTCTGAGACCCATGAACAGATGATATAATAATATCATGGGGAATCAAGAACATAAGCATCTCTAGTACTTCTATGAATAGAGTTATTTATGGAAGTTGTGCATTTGCTCGTTTCATTCGTGTCGTATAGATCATGCCAAAAGGAAAGAAGGAATAGCCTTAACATACCTGAGTCGATTCTCTTGAAAATTCCTCTAACACGCGTTAATTTCGACAACACGTATATGCTATCTTTCTTTCTGTATTGATACTTAGACACAGACTCTTATAGACACTGTTTTTATTAGACTGATTATCTAGATGCTCATGACTTGGTAACACCCCGAAGTTTGGGACTTTCTTTCCACATTTATTTTGAGTTCAAATCTGATTTTATGAAAATGTCTATTATGCAAAAGCTTTGAATTATCCTTTTTATGAAATATTGAAGGATTTTGAAAACTCGGCCTTCTTAGTACCGTCGATAGGCGCCATTACGACAGGTTAGAGTTTTCGATCTTGACAAGTTGGTATAAAAGCCTAGGTTACATAGGTCTCACGAGTTATGATTAGTTTTAATAGAGTCTTGCGGATAGGTACGGAGACGTCTGTACTTATCTTTGAGAGGTTGTTGAACCTTTAGGAAACTTCACATTCTTGAATTTTTTTCGTGCGAATCTGTTGATTCTGGTACTAAAATTCTGTTATTTCATTCTCTCACAGATGGTAAGGACACGTACTGCGGGAGAGGATGGACAACCACCAATACCACCAGCCAGGGCCGCGAGAGATCGAGGTCGCGGTAGAGGCCGCTGTAGGGGCAGAGGTGCAGCTCGCACAACAGCCAGCGCAGCACCTGCAGATCCACTAATTGCCCCACCTGTGCCCATTGTGATTCCTGGCCTTCAATTGGCCTTAGCTCAGATTCTGACCGTGTGCACCAGTGTTAATCACGCGGTCTCTATTCTGGCCGCAACAGCCATTTCTCAGGCCGGAGGAGGTGCTCAGACTCCTACCACGCGCACACTTGAGCAGGTAGTACAGGGATTCCAGCCACCGGGGGCACCTCTAGCCTAGCCGGTTGCAGCTGCTCAGGACTATGTGATTCCTGCTATGCCTGAAGATGAGAAGCGTACATTGGAGAGATTTGGAAGACTCTAGCCTCCATATTTCAGTGCTGTAGAGAGAGAGGATGCACAGGGCTTCTTGGACAGGTGCCAGAGGATACTCCGTAGAGCTAGTATTCTAAAGACCAGTGGGGTCTCATTCACTACTTTTCGGTTCTATGGGGCTGCATTCAATTGGTGGGAGGCTTACGAGAGGCGTAGGTCGGTCGGCGCAACACCCCTTATCTGGCAGCAGTTCTCTGGTCTTTTTCTAGAGAAGCTTGTACCTTAGTCCCCCAGAGAGGAGTTGTGCAGACAATTTGAGCAGCTTCGTTAGGGTGATATGTATGTGATGCAGTATGATATGTGATTCTCGGAGTTGGACCGTCATACTATCTGGTTGGTTCCCACAGACAGAGAGAGGATCGGGAGGTTTATAGATAACCTCACTTTTAAGCTACGATTTCTTATGACCAGAGAGAGAGTGTCTGGTGCTACTTTTGATGAGGTTGTTGACATTGCTCATCAGATTGAGATGGTTTACAGTCACGAGCGGGTTAAGAGGGAGGCCAAGAGACCTCGTGGACATGGTGGATTTAGTGGTGCTCCTTCTGGGGGTCAGTTCCAGCACGGTAGGGGTTGTCCTTTCAGACATGCTCAGACAGCTCGCCCAGTTCACCATGGTGCATCATCTGGCCATGGTCCACACAATTATTAGTTTCATCTCTCAGTGCCCTCCTAGCTCAGAGTTTGTCCCATGATTTATCGGGCCAGGGTTCGTCTATGCCAGGTCCTTATACTAGTTATCCTGGTGCTCCCTTCAGTCCCCAACACCAGCACTGGGGAGTTTCTATGAGTGTGGAGAGCTTGTTCACATGAGGAGACACTGTCCCCGTCTAGTGGGAGGTCCAGCTACGTAGAGGAGCCAGTTTATGACATCAGCACCAGTTCCTTCACCACCCGCTCAGCAGCTCGGGGTGGAGCTCAGTCAGCTACGGGTCACCCGGGAGAGAGAGGCCGATCAGGGGGTGGCCAGGCCTGTTTCTATGCTCTCCCTGCCAGACCAAATGCCATTTCTTCGGATACTGTGATTACAGGTATTGTCTCAGTTTTCCACAGAGATGCCTCTATATTATTTGACCTTGGTTCCACTTATTCATATTCCTCGTATTTTGCTCATTTTTTGGATATTCCCCGCGAGTCTCTAGTTTCATTTGTTCATGTATATACTCCTGCGTGCGATACTATTATTGTGGACAATGTATATCGATCATGCGTGGTGACTATTGGGAGTCTGGATACCAGAGTGGATCTTTTGCTGCTCAATATAGTCGATTTTGATGTGATATTAGGAATGGATTGATTGTCTCCATGTCATGCTGTTCAAGACTGTCACGCTAAGACTGTGACGTTAGTGATGTCAGGGTTGCCGAGGGTTGAGTGGAGCTGTTCTATAGACTATGTTCCCAGCAGAGTGATTTCATACTTGAAGGCTCAACAAATGGTTGAAAAGGGTTGTCTATCTTATTTGGCCTTTGTGAGGGATGTTAGTAAAGAGGCCCCTGCTATTGATTCTCTTCCTGTGGTGTGTGATTTCTCGGATGTGTTTCCTGCAGACCTGCTGGGCATTCCTCCTAATAGGGATATTGACTTCGGTATTGATTTAGTGCCGGGCACTCAGCCCATTTCTATTCCACCGTATCGTATGGCATTGTCAGAGTTGAAAGAGTTGAAGGAACAACTCTAGGAACTCCTTGATAAGGGGTTTATTCATTCTAGCGTGTCACATTGGGGTGCACCAATTCTATTTGTAAAGAAGAAGGATGGTACTATGAGAATGTGCATTGATTACAGGCAGTTGAACAAGGTCACAGTCAAGAACAAGTATCCTTTGCCACGTATTGATGATCTATTTGACCAAATTTAGGGAGTTCGGATGTTCTCCAATATTGATTTGAGGTTAGGGTATCACCAATTGAAGATTCGGGACTCAGATATTCTTAAGACAACTTTCAAGACCCGATATGGCTATTATGAGTTCCTTGTGATGTCTTTTGGGCCGACCAACGCCCCAGCAACATTCATGTATTTGATGAACAGTGTGTTTCAGCCTTATCTTGACTCGTTCATTATTGTATTCATTATTGACATCCTGGTGTACTCACGTAGCCAGGAGGAGCATGCCCAGCATCTGAGGATTATGTTACAAAGGTTGAGGGAGAAGAAGATTTATGCAAAGTTCTCCAAGTGTGAGTTTTGGCTCCGTTAAGTAGAATTCTTGGGGCACGTGGTGTCCAGTGAGGGAATTCAGGTGGATCCAAAGAAGAAAGAGGTGGTGCAGAGTTGGCCCAGACCATCCCCAGCCACGGAGATTCGGAGCTTTCTTGGTTTGGCGGGCTATTAGTGTTGTTTTGTGGAGGGTTTCTCATATATTGCATCTCCCTTGACCAAATTGACCCAAAAGGGTGCCCCATTCAGGTGGTCGGATGAGTGCCAGGAGAGTTTTCAGAAGCTCAAGAATGCTTTGACCACGACTCCAGTTCTAGTTCTGCCATTAGCTTCTGGCTCTTACACAGTGTATTGTGATGCCTCGCGGATCGGTATTTGGTGTGTTTGGATGCAGGAAGGTAGAGTGATTACTTATGCTTCGCGCCAGTTGAAGACCCATGAAAAGAACTATCCTGTCCATGATCTTGAGTTAGCAACTATTGTTCACGCCTTGAAGATTTTGTGGCACTATTTGTACGGTGTTCATTGTTAGATCTACACTGATCACCAGAGTTTGCAACATCTATTTAAGTAGAAGGATCTTAACTTGCATCAGTGGAGGTGGCTGAAGCTTCTTAAGTACTATGATATCACCATTTTGTACCATCCCGGGAAGGCCAATGTGGTGGCCGATGCCTTGAGTCGCCGGGTAGAGAGTTTAGGGAGATTAGCATATCTTCCAGCCGCAGAGAGGCCATTGGCATTGGATGTTCAGACCTTGGCTAGCCAGTTTGTCAGATTGGATATTTCCGAGCCAAGTCGAGTATTGGATTGCGTGGTCTCCCGGTCTTCTCTTTATGATCATATCAGGGAGCGTCAGTATGATGACCCCCACCTACTTGTCCTCTAGGATAGGGTTCAGCGAGGTGATGCCAGGGATGTGGCAATTGGTGATGACAGGGTGTTGAAGATGCAGGGCCAGATATGTGTGCCCAATATAGATGGGCTACGGGAGTTGATTCTTGAAGAGGCCTACAACTCACGGTATTCCATCCATCCGGGTGTCGTGAAGGTATACCAGTATTTGAGATAACACTGTTAGTGGAGGAGGATAAAGAAAGATATAGTTGGGTTTTTAGCTCGATGTCACAACTGTCAGCAGGTAAAGTATTAGCATCACAGACCGGGTGGCTTGCTTCAGAGGTTAGAGATCCCAAAGTGGAAGTGGGAGCAGATCACCATGGATTTCGTAGTTGGGCTCCCACGTACTTCGAGGATGTTCGATGCTATTTGGGTGATTGTTGATCGGTTAACCAAGTCCACACACTTCATTCCAATTGGTACTACTTATTCTTCAGAGCGGTTGGCTGAGATTTACATCCGAGATATTGTCCGCCTTCAAGGTGTCCTAGTTTTCATCATTTTTAATAGAGGCACACAGTTTACATCGCAGTTTTGGAGGGTCGTGCAGCGAGAGTTGGGAACTCAGGTTTAGTTGAGCGCAACATTTCACCCTCATACGGACGGACAGTCCGAGCACACTATCCATATATTGGAGGACATGCTACGCGCTTGTGTCATTGATTTTGGGGGTTCATGGGACCATTTGCCGCTCGCAGAGTTTGCATACAACAACAGTTATCAGTCGAGTATTCAGATGGCTCCGTACGAGGCTTTATATAGGAGGCGGTGTAGATCTCTAGTGGGATAGTTTGAGCCGGGGGAGGCTAGGCTCTTAAGTACAGACTTGGTCCAGGATGCAATAGAAAAGGTGAAATTGATTCAGGAGCGGCTTCGCACCGCGCAATCAAGGAAAAAGAGCTATGCTAACAGGAAAGTTCGTGATGTGTCTTATTCGGGGAGAAGTTTCTACTGAAGGTATCACCCATGAAGGGTGTTATGAGGGTTGGGAAGAGGGGAAAGTTGAGTCATTGGGCCTTTTGAGGTACTTCAGAGGATCGGGGAGGTGGCTTACAAGCTTGTCTTGCCACCTAGATTGTCGAGTATGCATCCAGTATTTCATGTTTCTATGCTCCGGAAGTATATCGGCGATCCGTCACATGTTTTGTATTTAGGATGAACGTCTATTTAAGAGGGGGATGATGTAACGACCCGGTCGGTCGTTTCGAGAGTTATAGCCATGTTCCCTCATTTTATGCTTCTTTTGTTCCCTACAACTGTTATATGTCTGACCGGAGTGGTTGGTTTGGATCCAGAGTGATTTTAGAGTGAATTGAGAAACTTAGTCTCTTAATTAAAATTTTAAGTCGGAAACGTTGGTTGGATGTGAACTTATGTGTAAATGGCCTCGGATTTGAATTATGATGGTTTTTTAGCTCCGTTAGGTGATTTTATACTTAGAAGCGCGTCCGAAATGTGATTTGGAGGTCCGTAGTAGAATTAGGCTTGAATTGGCGAAAGTTGGAATTTTGGCTGGTAGTGAAAATTTTGATATCGGGGTCAGATTTAATTTCCGAGAATTGGAGTAGGTTTGTGGTATAATTTAGGACTTGTGTGCAAAATTGGAGTTAAATTGGACGTGGTTTGATAGGTTTCAGCATCGTTTGTGGAATTCTGAAGTTTAGAAGTTCTTTAGGCTTGAATCCGGGTGTGATCTGTGTTTTGATGTTGTTTTGGGAGATTCGAAGGTTCAACTAAGTTCGGCTTGGGTTATATGACTTGTTGGCATGTTTGATTGAGGTCCCACGGGCCTCGGGTGAGTTTTGAGTGGTTAACGGATCATTTTTGGCCTTTGAGCGATAACTGATATTTTCTGCTGCATTTCTTCTGGTTTCCCTATATGAGATCACATGAGTGGAACCGCAATCACGTAGGTCTATTGAGGGAAGATGGGAAATTATTTTGTGCAATCATCAGTTGAGGCCCTCGATCAGGCTGGTAAGTCTGGCTGTCGCAGACACAAGGTGAGGTAACGATCGCGTAAGGGAAGTGAGGCAACTGTGGAGTGCACACTTGCTCTTTGCGGTCGCGTAAGGTAGAGAGCGACCTTGTTGGTTGGAAATAGTAGAGGTATGCATTCGAGTGGAAGAAACCTCATTCGCGTAAGGCAAATTTGAGGAGCAGGCTGGCTTGTGCTATGCGAACGCGAGAGGATGGCGGCGTTCGCGATGAAGGATAACTGGGCAGTAGATTTAAATGTTCAAAACGAAGGTTTGATCCCATTTTTCATATTTTGAGTTAGAGACCATGGATTTCGGCGATTCTTGAAGGTACTTTTGTGGAGTTGATTAGGGTAAGTGATTCTTACTTGGTTTTGGTTAAATCCCATGATTACATCTTTAGTTTTATCATCTAATTTGTGATTTGGGGTGAGAAATTGGGGGAAAAGAGGAAGAACTCTTGAGTTAGAATTTTGAGGTTTTGAATGGGATTTTGTTATCAAATTTAAATAAATTTGGTATGGTTAGGCTCTTGAGTGAATGGGCTTTCGAGTTTTATGACTTTTGTCGGATTTCCAAAACGTGGGCCCAAGGGTCGGGTTTGAGCCGATTTCGGATTTTGGGCTATAATTTAGTAGTTTTCTTGTGGAATTTATCCCTTTAGCCTATATTGATTATCTCGTACTATTTGTGGATAGGTTCGAGGCATTCAGAGACCGACTCGAGGGGCAAAGGCATTTCGGAGTAGGATTTCTGCGCAGTTGAGGTAAGTAACAATCTTAAATCTAGACTTGAGGGCATGAAACCCTGTAAATTTGGTATGATGTGATTGTTGGGTGTGACGCACATGCTAGGTGACGGGCGTGTGAGCGTGCACCGTGAGGGATTGTGACTTGGTCCGTCCCGTGAGACTGTAAAGTCGAGTAACCTATTGTTGCTTACATGTTTTCCTTGTTTTTCTAGCAATTGACTGCTATTATTCATGTTAGAAACCATGCTTAGACCATATAATATCAATGTTGGGACCCGCAATGGTCGTATACTTGTTGAATTGACTGCTAATTGTTGTCTTGTACTCAATCACAACCTTCCAGGTGTATCATCCCTTCGTTTCCTGTTATTTCTTGTTAATACTTGTTATTTTCTCTATTTGGGCTGAATTGTATGATTTTTGTGAGCCCGAGGGGCTGGAGAGGTTAGTGACTAAGATAGGGCCTGAGTGCCGAGTTGTGAGCTATGTGAGGTATATGGATCAGGTTGCACGCCGCAACGAGCCTTATGGATATTTATGGACTATGAATCGGGTTGCATGGTGTAACGAGATTGGATCGGGCTGCACACCGCAGCGATATAGTGCTTGGGCTGAAGGAGCCCCTCCAGAGTCTATACGCCCCAAGTGAGCGCAGGTACCTATTGAATGTGTGTGTATTGAGGGATGAGAGCCAAGTATTGAGCTTTTGAGGGCTTGAAGTACTGTGATCTTGAGAGTTTGTATTTGCCTTGTTTGTTGCTATTCTTAGCTGATTCATGTTACTATTTGAGCTTCTGGAAGTTTTTATGCCTGGTTTACCTGAACTTAGTAAATATGCAGCTGACTTGTTATATATTGTCGGAATTTACTCACGTTTACTTTCATTGTTGATGTTTCTGAAATGGACTGTATTTTTCTTAGCTCGTCACTGCTTCTCAGTTCCTTATTTATTTCTTTTACTTGCTGAGTTGGTTGTACTCATGCTACACCCTACACTCCATGTGCAGATCCAGGTGTGTCTGGTCAGGGAGGTCGTTGAGTTCGTGCATTATCGAGTATCAAAGACTTACGAGGTAGCTGCCAGTGTCCGCTGACCTTGTCTCTCCTTCAATACTATCTTTATTTCTGTATTGATACTTAGACACGGATTCTTATAGACACTATTTTTATTAGACTGATTATCTAGATGCTCAGGACTTGGTGATACCTCGATGTTTGGGGCTATCTTTCCGCATTTTATTTTGAGTTCAACTCCGGTTTTATGAAAATGTCTGTTATGAAAAAGCTTTGAATTATCCTTTTTATGAAATATTGAAGTATTTTGAAAAGTCGGCCTTCCTAGTACCATCGATAGGCACCATCACAACAGGTTAGAGGTTTGGATCGTGACAAAAACTTATCCAAAAAGCATTTTTTTTAATGTTACATGTAAAAGATAAGAAAATTATTCAAATTTAAAATCTTAAAAGATATGGATATTTCACTAGGTAAATATTAAAGAAAGCTACTACATTATTAATAAATTCAGAACTAAACGTACAAGGAGTTAAACTCTAATGCACATATTTTAACGCTACTAGGAAAACAAAATCTTTCAAGATTGATGGAAGAAATTTATAATTGTTGTTGTTTCATAGATTTCATTCTCTTACTATCGATATAACATGTGGATTTGCAAAGAATTGTGTCCATATTTTCAACAAAAAGGTATTCAATGGAAAATATGTCATGCGCAAATCTTCATGTGATAACCCGATAGGTCATCTCATGTTTTAGAACTAAATTCTGTGTTCCGAATCCTTAAATATCTCATTTAGCCTTCCTCGATTGGCGTGCACGCTCCAGATGTTTCTCCGGAAGGCTTATATGATAAAAACTAATTAAAAATAAGAATTTTGCCTTAGAAATTCATTTAAGTTAACTTCGATCAATGCTTTCAGCAAACGGACCCAGATCCATATTTTGATGGTGCCGGTGGGTCCGTGTCAAAATAAGAAACCTGGGCGTATGCCAGGAATCGAATTTCGAGGTCCCTAGATCGAGATATGGAATTTTGATAAAAAATTTAAAGTTTGAAAGATTAATGATTTTAAGATTTATTTATGTTTAATCTTGTTGATACCGAGTCCCTATTTTGGTTTTGTGGCCCGGTTCAGGTCTAATATAATATTTATGACTTGTCTGTAAAATTTGGTAAGAAACAGAGTTAGTTTGACGTGATTTGGACGTCCGGTTGTGAAAATAAAAGTTTTCAAGCTTTCTTGAAAATATTTGGTGTTCTATTCGTAGTTCTAGGTGTTATTTTGGCGATTTGATTATGCGAGCAAGTTCGTATGATGTTTTAGGACTTGTGTGCATGTTTGATTTGGATCCCTGAGGGCCAGGGTGAGTTTCGGATAGGCTACGTGATGTTTTGGACTTAGAAAAATCTGGTTGTCTGCAGTTTCAAGTACCTTTTGGTTTCCTCCTTCACGTTCGTGAAGGCACTTTCGTGAACGCGAAGTAGAAACTGGGCTGGCTGAATTTTTCTTCTTCGCGAACACGAAGGCTGGGTTGTGAACGCGGAGCGATGGGGGATTAACGCTTCACGAACGCGACCAGCTCAACGCGAACGCGTAGTCATAGGGACCTAGGGGAGGGGTCAGTCATCTCTTAATCGCGAACGCGGGCAAATGCTCGCAAATGCAAGCAAGGGCTTGCGAACGCGAAGGCCAGGGAGATGTAGCCTTCCCGAACGCGATGAGAGAATCGCGATCGCGTAATCTTGGAAAGATCCGCTCTCCACGAACGCGACAGTGTCCTCGGGAACGCGTTGAATACTTTCGCCCAGATATTAAACAGTCCCATTACTGGACTTAAGCCATTCTTTCAAATTTTCAAAAGCTAGACGGCCTAGGGGTGATTCTCCCAAGCTATTTATTCCCCAAAGTGTTGGTAAGTGATTCTAAACCACTTTCTTTCAATTACCCATTACATTTCATGAATTTCCTAACCTAAAATCTAGAGTGTTCATGATAGAATTGGGGGGTTTTTGGGTAAAAACTAGGGATTTGGAAAATTAGGGATTTAGACCTCGAATTGAGGTCGAATTCCAAAACCAATTATATATCCATGCTCGGATATGAATGGGTAAATGGATTTTGATCCAAACCTCGAGTTTCGACCAAGCAGGCCCGAGGTCGATTTTTGAATTTTTGAGGAAAAGTTTGGAAAATCTAAATTCATGCATTGTAATTGATTCCTTTAGAAATATTTGATGTTATTAAGTTAATTGTGGCTAGATATGAGTGGTTTGGAGGTGGATTTTATAGGAAAAGCGGTAATTGAGCATTGAATGGCCTGTGGAGCGAGCTAAGTGTTGTGTCTAACTCTGACTTGAAGGTTTAGGAACCCTTGACTTAATTGCTATATCAAATTCATGTGAGCGGCGTACATGTGAGGTGACGAGTACTTATGCGTCGCCAATTTATCTCTCTTTCCTGTTTCTTTCCCGCACTTCTTATATTGTTTCTTCCCTGCCTTAATTGTTACATGCTTTACTTTTATTTTCATGCCTAATTGCTACTTGTTAGGCATTGTTTCTCCTTGTTGAAGGTATTAGTTATCCCGCAACTTCATTCTCTCCTATTATTTGGTTAAGTTGTTTCATTGGTGCTTTTATGATATAATATGGATTGGTCTCGCTAAGTAGTATTACTTATGTAAGGTTTTATAGAGTACAACTTTCCCATTTCCCTTGTTTTGAAGTTTGAGCATTGTGAGGGGTTTTGTGTTGAATTTGTGAAATTCCTGTACTTACTGAGTAATTGATACTGATATGATGGGATCGGGTTGCACGCCGCAACATGTGAAATAAGGGTGATATATTAAGGAGAAATAAGGGTGAATTGATATTGTATGGTGGGATCAGGTTGCACACCGCAACAGGTGTAATAAGGGTGGATTGTGGTGAAATAAGGGTGAACTGTGATTGTGGTTATTGTGATATGGTAGGATCGGGTTGCACGTCGCAACACTTTTATTTATATTCTGTTGTTTATATTATTAAGAGGAAATAAGGGAGGAATATTATATGTACGATGGGATCGGGTTGCGCGCCGCAATAATCTATATGTTTATACTTTTTCCTTGACTGTTTTAGTTGTACGGTAGTCTTAATTTGCACTTAAGAATTGGTAATAGCTGAACACTGATGAAATACTTTGAGTACTGTATTTACTTCTTGCAAGTTACTGATGTACTTTAATTTGTCTTCCTTTTTGCTTTTATTGTATACCATATGCAGATTATATTGTGAGTGTCCCGCCGTTGCCTTATCATTTCTTCGTCGAGGTTAGGCTTAGAACTTACCAGTACATGAGATCGGTTGTACTGGTACTGCACTCTACACTTCCTATGCAGATTTTGGAGCAGGTTCAGGCTGATCGAGAGGTTGGCTGTAGGCATCATTGTTTGGAGACCCAAGTTAGTCTTGTTGGCGTCCGTAGAGCCTAGCGTCCCCTCCTATATCCCCATACTTTACTGCTTTCCTTATTTCGCAAACAGTTGTATTTATTTTTCAGACAAATATTTGTAGTAAAATCTTAGTATATCTGTGAATTGTGACTCCGGATTCTGGGTAGTAATAGTATATATTCAAAGTTGTTATTTACTTATTTTCACGTTTATTTCGATTTATTATAGTTTGTTTACTGATAATCACCTAAATTTAAGAGAATTGGCTAATAAATCTCTAACGTTATCTTGCCTAGCAAGTGTAATGTTAGGTGCCATCACGATCCCGACGGTGAGGATTCCGGGTCGTGACACTTCAAATCTTATGTCTTATGCAAGGTAGAAACTTTATTCAATAGAAAAGATTGTGTACATATTTTTAAAATTATTATTATTAATCTTAAAAATTCTACATGGCTGTTATAGAGTGGTACTTTTACAAAGAGCATTCAATTATAAATAGGATTGTTGTTATAGGTAAAACGGTGTTATAGAGAGTTAAAGTATAAATTAAAAAAGCGTATCTAAGGAAAACTTGACTTTTATAATGAATGATTGTTATAGGGGGATACTGTTATAAAGAGGTCTAACTGTAGTTGTCTAATGACAGGTTTAAGTAAACCCATAATTTTCAACGCAGAGTATAATTTATGCGTCAAAATTTATTAAAGTTGAAAAATAGTATATCTGAACCCATAACTTTAAAAAATATAATGGGTTTAATGGTAAAAATTAACCTTATAAGTTGAATCCATAAAATTTAAATCCTGGCTCCGCCTCTGGCTTTTATTCCAATTTGATTGGCATTATTATCATTTGTGAAGTGAAATTAATTATGCAGTACTTAATTTTTATTTTTTCAAATAATGTTTCGTTACAAAATTATGTGTATAGTACTTCTATACGATTTTTAGATGGAGATTTTTTCCTTCCTATACAATATATGAAACTTATTTACTAAAATTGTCCAAGTGTTGTATATCAACTGCCCTAAATAAGTTTTTCTTACATTATATACAATCCATTATAGTGCCTTAAATTAGGGAATTCTTTGCTTGAAAAATGGCGTAACTGAAGGGAACAAAGTTCAAATTGTCTTTTCATCTAAATAAGACTCCTTCCAGTTGTGCGTTACCTATTTTAAATCATAATTAGCGCAACTCTTCTCTCTTTGCCATAATTGCCTATTTTAAGAAAAGAATAACGTATGGTACAATGACATATAAAATATAGACAAATTTTATATAAATTTACTATAAAATTTGATATATATGCAACTACATACATATTAAAAATAAATTTTAAACAACTAATTATACAGTATACAATTTATTTATAACTTATGTACAATTTTCATATATTATTCTTACCCAGTTAAATACAACTACAATATCATACAACTTAAATACAATTTTCATATAATATGTCTTTTGTATATATTTTTATACAATACTTTGTAGCTGGCTAATTAAGGAATTGTGAGAATTATTTGGGATTTACTAAATTAAAAGGCTACAATCAAGGGATACTTATTTAAAAATAATTTATATATAATGTAAATTGTAGATGACCATATGATTAAGTTAAAACTTGATTAAGAAGAATCATTAAGTTTCATATGTAGTACATGGAGGTAAGAATCTCTTTTAAATATACAAATTCAATTTTAAGAATATTAAGAATCGGCGTCCTATACACCTGAATAATATAGAATAGTTCTCGTACTTTCAATATCACCTTCTCCTTTTTATGATGAATGGAGTGCTTAGTGTTTTTTTTTCTTTTCCCTTTTTGAACAGATAGAGTACTCGAAATACAGTAAATTACACTCTGCGTTGGTGTTTAGTGTTTACCATCAAGCAAAACCATTTGTCATTCAACCACTTAAAACTAAAGAATTTCCAACATAGGAACATCGTATCCAATTTGTTCGTACTACAAGTTTGACTAACTGGACAAACAAAGTGCTAATTGATGGAACTTCTTTTTGTAATGATGCATAACTATATACTATAATATATCTATAATCTTTTCAACCAAAAAATCATTTAAAAGCAACCTATAAAGGCGAAAAGGCAGATGGTTTGGTGCTATTGATTAATCATTATATAACAACTGACAGCTTGAATTATTCATAAACAATATGTATCATTAGTAAAATAAGATATTAGGGAAATATAACACTAACCAATGCTATCGTAATTTGTGATGACCCGAAAGGTTATCTTATGTGTTAGAACCAAATTATGTGCTTTTAAACTTTAAACACCTCATTTTATCCTTTCTCGATTTGCGTGCGCAATCCGGACATGTTTCAGGAAAGTTGTTATGTTAAAAATTGAGAAAAGTAAGAATTTTTGCCTTAAAACTTCATTTGAGTCAATTTCAGTCAATATTTTTAGTAAACGAACCCGGATTCGTATTTTGACGGTCCTGGTGGGTCCGTAACTTGATTTGGGACTTTGGTGTATGCCCGAAATCGAATTCAGAAGTCCCTAGCCCGAGATATCGGACTTTGTCGAAATTTGAAAGTTAAAAGCTTAATGAATTTGAAATGTTTGACCAAAGCTTGACTTTTTGAGTAACCGGTCCGTATTTTGGCTCCGGAACTCGATGTAGGTCCATTACAATATTTATGACTTGTCTATGAAATTTGATGAAAAACGGAGTTGGTTTGACGTGATTCGTACGTCCGATTGTGAAAATAGAAATTTCAAAGTTTTCTTGAAAATTTCATTTGATTTGGTGTTCAATTCATAGTTTTAGGTGTTATTTTGGTGATTTGATCGCGCGAGCAAATTCATATGATGTTTTTAGACTTGTGTGCATAGTTGGTTTGGAGCCCTGAGGGCTCGGATGAGTTTCGGATAGGCTACAGAGTGAAATAAACTTAGAAAAATTATAGCTGGTGCATCAGACCTGCAGATTTCGCATTTGCGAAGAGACCATCGCATTTGCGAGCGAGGGCTGGGGGGTGGACCTTCGCATTTGCGAAGTTTTGGTCGCATTTGCGATCCTCACTTGTCCGCATTTGCGAACACTTGTTCGCATTTGCGATGACTGCATGCCTAGGACATTTTTCGCGTTTGCGAAGGAATTGTCGAATTTGCGGGTTTGCAAATCGCAAATGCGATACCTGCAGCTGAACAAAAGATGACTTAGACGAGATTTTTGATTTATTCTCCAAATTTTCAAACCTAGAAGCACAAGAGGCGATTTTTCAAAGAACTTTTCTTTCCCAAATCATTGGTAAGTGATCCTAAAGCAGTTTCTTTCAATCTTTCACTACTTTTCCTAAGATTTCAACCTAAAATCTAAAGTTTTCATGGTGGAATTAGGGGTTCCGGTAGAAATTAGGGATTTGGTAATTTGGGGATTTAGACCTAAAATTGAGGTCGGATTCCAAAACAATTCACATAACCGAGCTAGGGGTGAATGGGTAATCAGGTTTTGGTCCGAATCTCGGGTTTGGACCAAGCGGACCCGGGTGTTGACTTTTATTGACTTTTTCACTAATAACCTAAATTGAATTCTTTACAATCGTGGGTAGTTTCTAAGGCTTAAATTGAATTGTTTGGTTGGTAATTTGCTAGATTCTATTGGTTCAGAGGCTTGTGTGAAAGGAAAAGTCGTGGTTGAGCTTTGAGTTTGGTCGTTGGAGCGAAGTAAGTGTTGTGGTTAAACTTGACTCGAGGGAATAGGAATTGTTTGCCTAATTGCTACTTGTTTTTATATTGGGTACAACATATATGTGAGGTGACGAGTACTTATGCGTTGTTGTCGGGTTATAGCATGCGGGTTGGCTTGTTCCATGTAGTTTATTACTTATTTTGAGTCAGTTGTCCATGCGTAGATTAATGACTTGCTAAATTGATAGTCTTATTGTGTTTATGGATTTTTGGTGATAATTGAGAATTGAATCTAAAGTTGAAATTTCTATTGTGGAACCATTGCCTAGGTAAAGCCTATTATTGTTGAATTCTATCTCCCCGCTCTATGTTGTTCATTGTTTTGTGGTGAGGGGGAGTGTTAATGCACGAAGAATGATGTCGTGCCATGTTGAGAGTGTAATGCACGAAGGGTGATGCCGTTCTGTATTGAGAGTGTAATGCATGAAGGGTGATTGCGTGCCGTATCATTGATTTACATTGTGAGGATTGCGAGCAAAAGCACGAAGGGTGATGTCGTGCAACATTTTGTTTCATTGTGAGGTTGAGAGTAAAAGCACGATGGGTGATGTCGTGCGACTTCTTTTATGATATTTAATTGTTTTTACTGACTTAAGGCTTATCGACTATTCCGATTATCATATATGTAGTAGCTCTTATATCTTGTTTTCCCCGTTTGCATGTTCCCCTCCCACCAGCACATGCTTTAGCTGTTATTGTCTTTTTTCTTATACATATATTGTTAGTTGCACAAGTTTAATATGTGGGTGTCTTGTCTTAGCCTCGTCACTACTTAGGTTAGGCCTTACACTTAAGAGTATATTGGGTCGGTTGTACTCATACTACACTCTGCACTATTTGGGCAGATTTTGGTACCGGTCGTAGCTAATTGAGAGGTTAGCTGCTGGATTTGCTGTTAGGGGACCCAAGGTAGATCATCTGACGTCCGCAGACCCTGGAGTCTCTTCCTAATTTTATCATTTAATGTTTCTTTGCTTCAAAACAATGTATTTCCTTTTCAAACTCTGTTTGTAGCAAATCATAGTAGCTCGTGAGTTGTAACTCCAGATCCTAAATATTTTAGATATTACGGGTTTATCTTATTCCGCAAAGCTGTTTTAGATTATGTTTTCGCATAATTGTTCTTACTACTGAAATTTGGTAGAGTTGGCATTAATATCTTCTAATGTTAGATTTCCTAGCAAGTGAAATGTTAGGCTCCATCACGGTCCGATGGTGGAAATTTCGGGTCGTGACATAATTAGACGAAAACACCAAGCAAACTGGAAAAAAGACGAAAAAGAAAACAATGTCGTAAGGACAAAATGCTATATTTTTAGTACATTACTCGCCCTATATTTTGTTGGTTTAGTGATTAATTGTGCGATATCTAAGCTAAATTGTGTTGTTTTACGTGGAGGAACATCGGAAGAAATAGTCGAATGAAAGTTGCACAAAAAGAGGACAAAAATGCAAGAAAAGATCGCAAAAGAATCAAGTACCCAAACCGTGCTACAGGCCAAGTAAATCCATCTCTATAGCATGCTCTACCGCGCTACAGACCAGGCTTCGCAAGGTTTATAGCCAGCTTGACCGTGCTACCGCGCTATAAGCCTGGCCTCGCGAGGTCTATAGCCCGATAATGAAAAGTCGCGGGTTAAAAGACTTTGACCCGATTTGGACTCAAGAACTTCAACCCTATCCTATAAATACTCCCTAAACATGTCTAATCGGAGAGGACTTTTTTAGAGCAGATTCGACTAAAAGGGAGACGTTTCTGGAAAGGGGATTTATCATGATCCGGAATTTTCACCGTCGGGACTGTGATGGCGCCTAACATTTCACTTGCTAGGCAAGCCAACGTTAGAGTGTTCTTAATGCCAATTTAGCCATAAAAAATAAGAACAATTAAGCCAAACAGAAACTAAAACAGCTTTGCAGAATAACATAAACCCGTAATATCTGAAACATTTAGGATCTGGAGTCACAACTCACGAGCTACTATGATTTACTACAAACAGAGTCTGAAAAGGAAATACACTATTTTGAAGTAAAGAAACAATAAATGATAAAACTAGGAAGAGACTTCAGGGTCTGCGGACGCCAGCAGATCTACCTTGGGTCTCCTGACAGCAAATCCAGCAGCTAACCTCTCAAACAGCTAGGGCCGGTACCAAAATCTGCACAAGAAGTAAAGAGTGTAGTATGAGTACAACCGACCCCATGTACTCGTCAGTGTCGAACCTAACCTCGACGAAGTAGTGACGAGGCTAAGACAAGACACCTACAAAATAACATGTGTAGATAACAACATATATACAAAATAATGGCAAGTAAAAGCTAGACAAGTAATGTAGGGAAGGGGACATGCTGAGGGGAATACAAGATAGAGAATTACGACAGTAATAGTAACTTGAACAACCAATATACCTTGAACCAATAAGAACAAGTAAACACAGTAAAAGAAAATGCACGACATTACCCTTCGTGCTTTTACTCTCAACCTCACCATATAAATTAATAGAAATGACACGGCATCACCCTTCGTGCATTAGCTCTCATAACATGGCACGATATCACCATTCGTTCTTTGAACACTCACAATATGGCACGGCATCACCCTTCGTGATTTTACTCTCATTCTCACCATATAAATCAATAGAAATGGCACGTCATCACCCTTTGTGCTTTTACTCTCACCCTCACATATAAATCAATAGAAACAACACGGCATCACCCTTCGTGCATTAACACTCTCCCTTACCATAAAACAATGAACAAATCACAACAGGGAGATAGAAATAAAAAGAAACAAGCCTTACGTAAATATTTGGTTCCACAATACCAACCTCAACTTTGAATCAATAATCAATTATCATCAAAGATCCGTAAACATGGTAAGGACGATCAATTTAACAATACTAGTCTAACATGGATAACATTATCAAAGAAGGTAACAATTACAAGAAACCAAGTCTCACCCGCATGCTTTAACCCGAAAATAACACATAAGTACTCGTCACCTCATATATACGTTGTACCCAACATCTAAACATGTAGCAAATAGACAAATAAGTCCTATTCTCTCAAATCAAGGTTAACCACGATACTTACGTCACTCAAACTATCATACTCAAAGCTCAACCATGGCTTTTCCTTTCACACAAGCCTCCGAACCAATAGAATCTATCAAATTACCAACCAAACGATTCAATTTAAGCCTTAGGAACTACCCACGATTGTAAAGAATTCAATTTAGGTCATTATTGAAAAAATCAACAAAAGTTAACACTTGGGCCCGCTTGGTCCAAACACGAAATTCGGACCAAAACCCGATTACCCATTCACCCTCGAGCCCAGTTATGTAATTTGTTTTGGAATCCGACCTCAATTTGAGGTCTAAATCCCCAAATTACCAAATCCCTAGTTTCTACCCAAGAACCCCCAATTCCACCATGAAAACTTTAGATTTTAGGTTGAAATCTTAGGAAAAGTAGTGAAAGATTGAAAGAAGATAGTTTAGAATCACTTACCAATGATTTGAGGAAGAAAAGTTCTTTGAAAAATCGCCTCTTGTGTTTCTAGGTTTGAAAATTTGAAGAATGAATCAAAAATCCTGTCTAAGTCTTATTTTGGTCAATTGCATGTATCAAATTTGCGACCTTTGCGAATCCGCAAATGTGACATATCCTTCGCAAATGCGAAAAATGTCCTAGGCCTGTTGTCATCGCAAATGAGAATAAGTGTTTGCAAATGCAGACATGTGAGGATCGCAAATGCGACGCTGAGCTTCGCAATTGCTAAGGTCCACCCCCAGCCCCATTGCTCGCAAATGCGATGGTCATTTCCCAAACGCGAGGCTCGCATTTGCGAGCCAGATCTCGCAAATGCTAAATCTGCAGGTCTGATGCACCAACTATGATTTTCTAAGTTCAGTTCACTTTGTAGCCTATCCGAAACTCACCCGAGACCTCGGGGCTCCAAACCAATTATGCGCACAAGTCTAAAAATATCATATGAACTTGATCGCATAATCAAATCTCCAAAATAACACCTCGATCTACGAATTGAACACCAAATCAAATAGAATTTTCAAGAAAACTTTGAAAATTCTGTTTTCACAATCGGAAGTCTGAATCACGTAAAACTAACTCCATTTTTTACCAAATTAACAGACAAGTCATAAATGCGGTATTGGACCATACCTAGTTCTGGAACCAATATACGGACCCGTTATCCAAAAAGTCAAGCTTTGGTCAAACATTTCAAATTCATCAAGGCTTTAACTTTCAAATTTTTACAAAGTTCGATATCTCGGGCTAGGGACTTCCGAATTCGATTCCGAACATATGCCCAAGTTCCAAATCACGGTACAGACCCACCGGGACCGTCAAAACATGAATCTGAGTCTATTTACTCAAAATGTTGACCGAAGTCACTCAAATGAAGGTTTTAAGGAAAAATCTTATTTTTTCTGTTTTTAACATAATAGCTTTCCGGAAACACGCCCGAACTGCGCATGCAAATTGAGGAAGGATAAAATAATGTGTTTAAAGCTTAAAAGCGCAAAATTGGGTTCTAACAGATAAGATGACCTTTCGGGTCATCACAGGATTCGGCCCAAGGAGGCAAGAACATGCTAGGAGCAAGGTGGAGAATTCTTTTACGAGTTTTTCACTTCTTTCTTCCTATTTCCATTATTGGTTATGAATTCTAGTATTGTAGTTTGGCATACTATTATGAATAGCAAATTTGTTATCTAGGGTTTTGATGGAACCTTTTGTAGGATAAATTCTTGTGATGTTTTTACATAATTGAGCCGTTGAATTTCTCTACTTGTTCAGCTACGTGTTTATTGATGTTGATTGAATGACCATCAATTGACAGTGCCTATATAGTATGTATTGCCTGGAAAATGGTACATATTTAGGTAGTTGTTGAACATATTACTCCTAAGGTATGTAAAAAATCAATACAAAGGGTTTAAAGGTGGGAATAGGAATAACGAAACCTTGGTGCAATCTTAGTGAGCGGTGAATTAGTGCCAGCTAGCGTAGTTCAGAAGAATATGTCTAGTAAATTTTGGTAGTTGCTCGGAAGCGAATTAGGACTGTTGATACCCAATTTTTCCTCATATTTCTCAAAAATACATATATACCTTCAAAATAGTTCATGAGCATCAACACATATTTTTTCTATAATTTTTAAAGGATTTTAATCAATTTATTCCTGCATTCTTATTATATAAATAATTATCAATTGCATTTTTCAAATAATTTTTATGATGATTTACCATTTAAGTTTCGTCATTTATATCCATATTAATCTTTAAATATTTTTATGTATTTATCATAATTATATTTGCATCGTGAGGGTAAAATTGCATATTTTGCAATAATAACCCATATATATGCATCATTACATTATTTATACATAAAATGACTTTTTATATTTTTATAATTTTAAGTAAGTATTTTAAATTATTTTCATGCATAAATAACATTTTAATTATTTATTAATTATTTTTATAAATTATTTACTGATTTAATTGGGTATTTAAAATCTAGCCTTTTTTCTTAATTAATTTCGGACTTATACACTACCCATTACTGTGTGACCCAAAAGGTCATCTCGTATTTTTCTAGCTAATTCTATGTTCCGAGATCGTGAAAACCTCCTTCTATCTCACCCCGATTAGTGTGCGCAGGCCGGACGTGTAGCCGGGAAGCCTTTATGTGAAAAACTAATAAAAATGATAATTTTGTATTAGAAATTTGAATAAAGTTGACTTCGGTCAACGATTTTGGTAAACGGACCCGGACCCATGATTTGACGGTCCCGGAGGGTCCGTAGGAAAATATGGGACTTGGGCGTATGCCCGGAATCGAATTCCGAGGTCCCAAGTCCGAGAAATGAATTTTTAAAAAAATTTATTTTCTGAAAAATATAAAGGTTTTTGAAAATGAAATGTTATGTGAAAAATATGGTATTGGGCCTGTATCTTGGTTCCGGAGCCCGGAACAGGTTCAATATGTTTTATATGTATTATCTGTGAAATTTAGAAACAAACAGACTTCGTTTGGCGTGATTCGGATCATAAATGGAAAATTTAGAAGTTTTAGAAGTTTAAAGGAATTTCATTGATTTTGAGGTTTAATTCGATGGTTATGATGTTATTTCGGTGTTTTGATTACTTGAATAAGTCCGTAGGATGTGTGTATATTTGGTTTTGAGCCCCGAGGGCTCGGGTGAGTTTTGGGTAGGCGTCGGAGAGCAAATGCCTTAGAAATTCTGGTGTGGGTACTGTTTTCTGGTGTTCAGGTAAATGCCCTATGCGAACGCACTCAAGGGAGTGCGAATGCACAGGGTAAAGTGGGGTCTAGGTCAATTTGTTCAGTGCGAAAGCACCAAGAAGGATGCGATCGCGGAGGGTCCTTGGGGGAGGAGGGGGGGTACTGTGCGAACGCGGGTGGTAGGGTGCGAACGCACAGTGTTAGCATGGGCCTGGGGGCTGGGTAGAAATTACCCTGTGCGGACGCGGAGCTTGGACCGCGAACGCACTGCCTTATTTCGCCCAGTCATTTTTTTATACCCAAAAACAGAACCATTACAGGATTTACCCTTATTTTCTCAAACTTCATCTTCCCCAACCCTCTTAGGCGATTTTGGTGCATCTCTTCCACCATAGCTTCATAGGTAAGTAATTCTAACTTCATTTTCTTCCATTTTCATCAACAATTATTAGATTCTAGGCCTAAAATCATGAAATCAAAGGTAGAAATTGGGGTTTGGGGTATAGTTAGGGCCTTTTGATTATTTGGGAATTTGACCTTGTTTTGGGGTCGGATTTCAAAACAAATTATGTATTCGGGCTCGTGGGAGAATGGGTAATCGGAATTTTAAAATTTGTTGGGTTCCGAAGTGCGGGCCCGGGGGTCGACTTTTGGGTCGATTTTTATAAATTTGCAAAGATTAAAACTTTATTATTCGAAATCATTCCTTATATTATATGTATTTTGAAGTTGTTTTAGTTGATGTTGAGCCGTCCATAGGCCTTCCCGCCCGAGAAGTCTATTTTTGAGTACCGGGTTGTGGTGTTTGAGGTAAGTATCTTGCCTAACCTTGTGTGAGGGAACTACCCCTTAGAAGTACTTGCCTAGCATTCCTTGTTTCTTATATGATCTTAATTGACTTAAATGAAGACTTTGTTTTTCCTATCGTTATACTATATCTTTCTTCATACGCTGCCTATGTGACTAAAACTAGTATAATCTCGCCCTATAAATGTCTAACAAGTAATTGGAATATCTATACGGTTGTCAAGCATGCCTGTGAGTCGTACATTGTGATTTAAATGATTTTCCTCTTAATTACTACTTAGGTTTAATTGATGACCACCCAGGTTGATGGTATTCTTTGATGCTGCCTATTTACTGAGCATTTGTTCAAACTGAGTTTATCCGGTGAAGCTAATTGTCTAAGTGAGATTGGTTATAGCTGATTCCCTTGCCGGAATGATTTGGTTTCTTGGTTGCAAACTTGAATATATAGAATCGTTTCTATATTTGTCTTGTTTTTCCCCTCGTTATGTTTTTTTCTCTTTATGCTTGGCACTCCTTTCAGTGGCTACTTCTTATGAGTGAGTTTTTACCATTTTTGTGATTTAAGTCTCTGTATTGATTTGTTCATCGCACTTTGCATTCGGTCTTGTTTTTTTTTGCATCGGTTGTGGCAATATAAGTTGTTTCTGTCACATTCTGGTTTTTTTCCTCAGTGGCTGCATTGCATATTTAAATTGGGACTACAGACAGAGATCCGGGAGCTTTCCCCATGTATTGCATCGCATATTTAAATTGGGATTACAGACAGAGATCCGGGAGCTTTCCCCTATACTGCATCGCATATTTAAATATGGACTACGGACAGAGATCCGGGAGCTTTCCCCCTGTATTGCGTCGCATATTTAAATTGGGACTACGAACGAGATTCCGGGAGCTTTCCCGTTGTACTGCATTGCATGACAAATTCTGAATTACGAACTGAGTTCCGGTGGTTTTATCATTGAGGAGATTTGGATTGAAAGATATATATATATATATATATATATATATATATATATATATAGAGAGAGAGAGAGAGAGAGAGAGAAAAGTATAGCTGAAAAGCAATTATCTCCAGGAAAAAAATTATGTCTGAAGGACTTCTATTTCGAAAGTATATCTGAAAAGTATTTGTCTTGCAGAAAAAAATGATATTTGAAAGAGCAGTATTTGGGAAAGTATATTTTGAACATCACGTATTTTGATGATATTTGAAAGAGCAGTATTTGGGAAAGTATATTTTGAACATCACGTATTTTGATGATATTTAAACGAGCAGTATTTGGGAAAGTACATTTGAGCACCATGTATTTTGAAGAGACTATGTTTTAAAGATTTCTCTTTATGAAAATATATAAATATACATTAAGAGAAATTATATTTCAAAGAAGAAATTTCTCTATTCCAAAATGATTATTAAAGCTTTCAAAATAAACTCACGATTTAAATGTTTTCACTCGAAGGTTTGACCAGTTTTATTGAGTTTATTAGCTAAGGCTGACGTGAATAAATTGATGCAGTGCTGAGTTGCTAGTGCTTTTATTAGGTTGTGATTCCCGCCATTTGGATTGCATTCTTTCCATTATCTTTGCGTATTTCTATTATGCTGTCCGTTGATCACAATTATTGAATTTTCTTCCGTATTATTTGATCGTATCGTTAATTATATTGAAAATCTTTAGATAGATATTATGTTTCGGTCATTTATACATTTATGCCTTTTTACTTATTAGACCGGTGGTGTCTTGACTAGTCCTCATTAGTACTTCACCGAGGTTAGTCTTGATACTTACTGGGCACCATTGTGGTGAGCTCATACTACACTTCTGCACATTTTTGTGTGTAGATCCAGGTTATTGTTGTTAGTATCTGCGCAGATCATTGCTAAGGAGACTCAAGGTAACCTGCTGCTGCATTCGCAGGCTTCAAAGTCACCTTCCTGTTTTATTTCTATTCAACTGTACTTACTTATTCTTAGACAATTGTATTTAGATTTGATAGAAATATTTTGTAGAGCTTATGACTTGTATTTACCGGGTTTTGGGAAATTGTAAACTCTGTCAAGATGTCTATATCGATACTGTTATGATTCCTTTATTATTGTTGTCGTGCGGTGGAAATGTTAGGCTTACCTAGTCCCTAAGACTAGGTGCCATCATGATATCCAACGGAGGGAAATTTGGGTCGTGACAAGTTGGTATCAGAGCTCTAGGTTCATAGGTGCTACGAGTCATAAGCAAGTTTGGTAGAGTCTTGCGGATCGGTACGGAGACGTATGTACTTATCTTCGAGAGGCTACAGAACTATTAGGACAATTTCACTTCTTTCATTCCCATCGTGCGAGTTCATTGATCTTGAAGGTTGAAATTATCATTCCATTCTCTCACCAATGGTGATGACACGAGCTGCGGTTCCTGATGATGTTACCCGAAGCAAGCATCGCAAGGGTCAGAGACAGAGGCCAATGAGGAGCACGTGCCGCAGTTAAGATGGCTACTGGAGCAGCCGTTGAGGAGTCGCCAGTAGTTCTATTTGGGGGATAGGTATTGGGGGTGCCTGTTGCTACCCCGTACTTTAGAAGGCCGGAGCGTAGTTTTGAGTACAATTGGTACATCGACTCAGGCAGGGTTGATTCTAGTACACCAGTTGCTTCACAGATTAGGGGAGGAGTTCAGACTCCCACCGTCTACACTCCAGAGTAGTGAGATCATATTGGTCAGGTTCTAGTTGTCATGGAAGCACGACATGTGGTTTCAGTTTAGCCGTGGTTAGGGTAGTAGCATCGGAGGAAGAATACCTTGGACTTGAGGGGTACGGCAAGTACCACCCTCCTATCTTTCAATGGAGTGGCGACAGATGGTACCTAGGTTTTCTGGAAGGGTGTCACTATATTCTTCGTATTTCGGGTATTGTGGAGACGAGCGGGATTGGTTTTGTCACGTCTCAGGTTCAGAGTAGTGGGTTGATCAGTGGTGGCGGCATATGAGTTGGGGTAACCTGGCCGAGTTAGCTTCACTAGCGTGGATTCAGTTTTCAGAGATGTTTTGAGGGAGGTTGCACCTCAGTTCCGTCGGGATGTACGGCGCGCGGAGTTTGAGCAGTTGCGTCAGGGCGCTATGTCACTATTGGAGTATGCCGTTAGATTCAGTGAGTTGGCCAGATGTACACCTCGCTTGATTGCTTCAGGACTCAGGCATGGTAGAGAATTTTGGGTCAACCAGCTCAGTTGCATTACCAGCTTCGCATGGGAGCTTTTCAGGTATTCATGGGTCTCGGAGGATCCGTATTGTATGTCTTCCACAACCACGTCGGCAGATAGATTGTTTTCAGTGGGGAGATGTTAGCCACATGGCGAGAGATTGTTCCAGGATTCAGGTAGGTGTGTTATAGCAGGGATTTATGTGGGTAGAAGGCGCCCAAGAGGGGGAGGCCCGACCTGTTGATGTGTTGCATATAGTAGGCTAGAAGCCGTCGTGTCAGATATCATCACCCAGGTATGGCTTGATGTGCTAGAGTGGGCTACCATTTTATTTCACTATAGTCATGTTGGTCAGGACGAATTTCCATTATTGGTGTTTCATTTATGAGTGAGTTTCATGTTTTGCACTCTATTTTTGTGCTTGCTCCTGTTGGGAGATTCTATGAGTAGTAGCCGTGTCTATCATTGTTTTATTCATCCTTGCTAGTGGTGAAACTGGAAGTGAGTCCATGTCGTCCTTCGTGGTAAGCTTTATGTGATTCTCCTAAGTATTTTGTTTACGAGCTGTGATTTGATACTCCATTGAGATGTGAGTTAAGTGAGCGCTATGATTTTGTTAGCCGAGATGAATTAGCGGGAGATCTCTATTGGTATGATATATATTCGACATGTGACATAGATTTGAGGGCGAGACCCTCGTGATTCTTTGTGATTTGATATGTTTGGACCGGGCTGAGTACCGCAGTGGTATTTTATCAAGATGGAATCCTTGTGATTTGTTCATATGCCTTGCTTCTTTCTTGTTATATTGCTTTTGGTAAGTCCGTATTGATAGAGAGTTATGTCTATGGGCTTGTTTGATAGTTCCTTTATATGTTTCTATATTCATATTCAGTCATTCTCATTATGTGCTTCATTAGTTTTAGCTTGCGGGATGTGTGCCTGGTGGTGTTAGTTGTGGCTCAGTGATTCGGGTGTCTAATGATGAGGTCTTCGTGTTTATTGCATCAGTATCGTTATTATGGGATTTGGAAACAGAGTTCTTCCATATGTGGGACTAATTGCCAACGTTGAGTTGATTTCGGGCAGTTATCGTGATCAAAAGTGCTATTGAGCCTATGTGTGATGTGCTATGTTGTGTGGTCGTGCCTTATGGGCGTAGACCTGAGTTGATACAACTGGTTGAGGCTAATGCCGGATATGGATTTAGAATCGGGTCTTTTGGAATTAAGTAGAAGGTGAGGAATTGAGGTATGAGGCTTATCGATGGTGATGAGAAGGCTATATTGCAGTTGAGATGGTGTCATCAAGCTTATGTAGGTTGGGGTGATGTGGGATCACCCGCGGGTGTGTATTGGAAGTGTGCAATCAGTGATTGGATGAGTTCAAAGTGAATCTTGGCACGTCCGAGGACAAACTTTTGTTTAAGAGGGGGAGGATGTGATGACCCAAAAGGTCATCCCGTATTTTTCTAGCTAATTCTATGTTCTGAGGTCTTGAAAACTTCCTTCTATCTCACCTCGATTTGCGTGCACAGCCCGGGCGTGTAACCGGGAAGCCTTTATGTGAAAAACTAATAAAAATGATAATTTTCTATTAGAAATTTGAATAAAGTTGACTTCAGTCAACGATTTTGGTAAACGGACCCGGACCCGTGATTTGACGGTCCCGGAAGGTCCGTAGGAAAATATGGGACTTGGGCGTATGCCCGGAATCGAATTCCGAGGTCCCAAGTTCGAGAAATAAATTTTTAAAGAAAATTGTTTTCTGAAAAATATAAAGGTTTTTGAAAATGAAATGTTATGTGAAAACTGTGGTATCAGGCCCGTATCTTAGTTCCGGAGCCCGGAACAGGTTCAATATGTTTTATATGTATTATTTGTGATATTTGAATATAAACGGACTTCGTTTGTCGTGATTCGAGTCATAAATGGAAAATTTAGAAGTTTAAAGGAATTTCATTTATTTTGAGGTTTAATTCGATGGTTATGATGTTATTTCAGTGTTTTGATTACTTGAATAAGCCCGTAAGATGTGTTTGAGGTTGTGTGTATATTTGGTTTTGAGCCCCGAGGGCTTGGGTGAGTTTCGGGTAAGCGTCAGAGTGCAAATGCCTTAGAAAATCTGGTGTGGGTACTGTTTTCTAGTGTTCAGGTAAATGCCCTATGCGAATGCACTCAAGGGAGTGCAAACGCACAAGGTAAAATGGGGTCTGGGGGTNAGGGTGCGAACGCACAGTGTTAGCGTGGGCCTGGGGGCTGGACAGAAATTACCCTGTGCGAACGTGGAGCTTGGACCATGATCGCACTGCCTTATTTCGCCCAGTCATTTTTTTATACCCAAAAACAGAACCATTACGGGATTTATCCCATTTTTCTCAAACTTCATCTTCCCAACCTTCTTAGACGATTTTGGAGCATCTCTTCCACCATAGCTTCATAGTTAAGTAATTCTAACTTCATTTTCTTCCATTTTCATCAACAATTATTAGATTCTAGGCCTAAAATCATGAAATCAAAGGTGAAAATTGGGGTTCGGGGTATAGTTACGGCCTTTTGATTATTTGGAAATTTGACCTCGTTTTGGGGTCGGATTTCAAAACAAATTATATATTCGGGCTCATGGGGGAATGGGTAATCGGAATTTGTAAAATTTATCGGGTTCCGAGGTGCGGGCCCGGGAGTCGACTTTTGGGTCGATTTTTATAAATTTGCAAAGATTGAAATTTTATTATTCGAAATCGTTCCTTATACGTTTTATATGTATTTTGAAGTTGTTTTAGTTGATTTTGAGCCTTCCGGAGGCCTTCCCGCCCGAGAAGTCTATTTTTGAGTACTGGGTTGTCATATTTGAGGTAAGTATCTTGCCTAACCTTCGGTGGGGAAATTACCCCTTAGAATTGAGTCTTCTATGTTGATTGTAGTCAGCGTACGCAAGGTGACGAGTGCGTACTCGGACTTATTTGCAAATAGATTGCCCTTTAGGGATTTTTATGTCCTTATGTTCCCTGCTTATGAATTGAAATTGTTATATTTGAATTCCCTGCATTATTTGGGAAAGTATATTTTGAACATCACGTATTTTGATGATATTTGAAAGATCAGTATTTGGAAAAGTACATTTGAGCACCACGTATTTTGAAGAGACTATGTTTTAAATATTTCTCTTTATAAAAATATATAAATATACATTCAGAGAGTATGTTTCAAAGAAGAAATTTCTCTATTCCGAAATGATTATATCTTTAAAGCTTTCAAAATAAACTCACGATTTAAAGATTTTCACTCGAAGGTTTGACCAGTTTTATTGAGTTTATTGGCTAAGGCCTGACGTGAATAAATTGATGCAGTGCTGAGTTGCTAGTGCTTTTATTGGGTTGTGATTCCCGCCATTTGGATTGCAGTCTTTCCATTCTCTTTGCGTATTTCTATTATGCTGTCCGTTGATCGTAATTATTGAATTTTCTTCCGTATTATTCGACCTTATCGTTAATTATATTGCAAATCATTAGATAGATATTATGTTTCGGTCATTTATACATTTATTCCTTTTTACTTATTAGACCGGTGGTGTCTTGACTAGTCCTTGTCACTACTTCACTTGATAGTTACTGGGCACCGCTGTGGTGTACTCATACTACACTTCTGCACATTTTTGTGTGCAGATCCAGGTTATTGTTGTTAGTAGCTGCGCAGATCATTGCTGAGGAGACTCAAGGTAACCTGCTTCTGCGTTCGCAGGCTTCGGAGTCACCTTGCTGTTTTATTTCTATTCAATTGTACTTACTTATTCCTAGTCAGTTGTATTTAGATTTGATAGAAAGATTTCGTAGAGCTTATGACTTGTATTTACCGGGTTTTGGGAAATTGTAAACTCTCTCAAGATGTCTATATCGATACTGTTATGATTCCTTTATTATTGTTGTCGTTCAGTGGAAATGTTAGGCTTACCTAGTCCCTAAGACTAGGTGCCATCACGATACCCAACGGAGGAAAATTTGGGTTGTGATAATTACCCAGCCCGATACACCAGCCCAATAGCCCAATAATCAGTACCCAATACCCAAATACCCATTAACCCAAACCCATACCCGTTTAAAACCCCGACCCAATCCTCTTTTAAATCATAACCGTTGATCTCTGAAGATCAACTGCTCAAACACCTCCACCCCTTTTTAATTAACCCATCCGCCCAAATCCTAAATCATTTCAACATAGTCGCCGTCTCTATACACTCCCTCTCTCATCTTCTCCCGTCCCTTCTCAAACCCTAGCGTCGTCAAGCAAACCTCCCTGATTCTGAAGCCCTAATGGAATCACTCGTTGATCCTTACCTTATTTGGCCCCTATTCCTTACCGGATACCCATTTTGGTGTTACCTAATTTGCTCGCCTCAAATGGAAAGTAGATCCTGTAGAGATCGAACCAAGACTGGTTCAAATCTCCAACCTACTATTGTTTCCGTCTATGTTCATCAGCTTTTCTGTGTAAGTACGAATATTTTTTGTATCTCTAACTGATCAAACCTAACCTAAAGTTAGGGTTTTCATATCTTTTGATTCGAACCAAATCTGGTTCGAACTTTGAACAACCTCCCCAAATTAGGGTTTCAGACCTAGTTCGATTCTGATTTTTCTTTTTGAACAACCTCCTGTCTATGTTCATTTTACTAAAATATTTGATTCTTTACCTTTATTTTTTTTATCGATTTTATGGTTTACCTAAGATTAGGGTTTCATACCTTTTATTTTGGGACCAAATCTTGTTCGATTATGTGTTCTTTGAGTATATTCATGTCTATGTTCATTCTATGAAGCATGTGGCTCTTTGTCTTTTTATTTCTGCCGATTTATGTGTTTTAACTAAAAACTAGGGTTTAAATCTTTCCTTCCTTAGTGATTTTAAATATTTTTCTTTTTCGTATATGTCTAAAACTTTCCTTACTTCTACTCAATATACCATGTTTCCTTTATTTTCTTACCTTATTTTTCTTGAAATTGACTGTTAATTGATATTTTCCTTATTTTAAATGTTACTCGCCTGATTACACGCTGTTATGCCCTGTTAATTGACTGAACTTTGACTTCAATTGATTTTATGATTAATTTCTTTCTCATCTATATGTGTTTGATTACTTTCCTTATTTGGTCACCTAATCGAACACTATTTAAACCCTTCCCCATCTCCCCTTTAAGACAGATTCGAACTCTATTACTCTCACTAAAAACTTAGCTCGTTTACTTTGATTCTGTGCTCATTGTTTCTGGTCTTGGCCGGCTGAAAGACAAGGCCAAGTGATTCTAGACTTAATTGATGTGGTATATTTACTTGCTTTCCTGCTTAATTGGTAAGCCCTAATCCCTTGTAATTTCATTCTCCATGCTTCATAATATGTGTTGCTCTACCACCGTGTTTAAATTCTGAGTATGATTCTGCCCTTATACTTCTATGACTTTGTCTAATCCTATAGTTAATACTATTAATTTAAGGTTAGTTATTTTGAATAATATGAATCTTCCTACAAGCTAGCTTAATGTTTAAATTGTCTCATGCACTGTTTGCTAATACTGCACCTGTTCTGAACTTTGCATTCTTAGGATACTACCAGCATCTAATTATTTAATTTATCCTAACTTAACAGATTTGTTACTTAGATCATATGCCCTGTCAATTTGTTTGCTAACATGTCTGGTATCCATCTGAATTCATGTGATGATCTGACTGTTTTTCCTAAGTTGTTTATGTGATTAAACAATGGTTGTCCTAAATGTCACACTTAGTATAATTAGGTCTCTTTGAAACTATGTGCTTTGCAAACCTTGCTTGTTTTGCTCTGTGTTCTGAACTTTGTTTCTTCTGAACTTAGCACTGTTTTAACCTATCTCTACCTCCTCTTATATGATGTTACTCTTTCAAAAACTTCCATTATTAGTCCCTTAGGTTCTATCCTCAACCATCCCAGTGTGAGCACTGCTCAGGGTTCACATGAGACTCATGTGAACTCTGACACACTAGGAACTGGTTCCCAATCTCTTGTGAGTCATCTTCTGAATATGTGTTTCTGGTGTGAGCATTGCCCTGAGTTCCTGAGGCCCTTGGAACTTTGACACATCAATAACTTGGTTCTATATGTGCTATGGATGAGTCCCAGACCATATACTATGTTGTACCTATGAAATTAGCCATAAAGGTGATTGGTTTGAAGGCCTGGTTCCCAGGTTTATCTGGGCCTAACGAAGGCTCCCTATAGTGTATCTTATTACTATTATATAATTTATTCATTACTCTGGTTTGTAATAAGTCTGTAATGAACAGATTCTGGGGTATATAGTAAAATTGTGGGGTTTTCTTATTTCCTTTATTAACTGGGTAGAAATCCTGCCTATAGGGTTTCAGCTATGCTGTTAATTCTTGCTCAAAACTTTACAAATTCTACATTGTGCCTAGAAATCCTGCCTATAGGACTTTTGTTGGTAATGTTGATTCTGAATTCTATATCTGCATATCAGAGATCCTGACCATAGGGTTGATGTTATAATTGCATTAGAAATCCTGCCCATAGGATCTATCAATATATCCAACAAACATGCATTAGCAATCATGCCTATAAGATCCCAGTGTTTAATTTAATTGTTTTCTGGCAGTATGTACAATTTCTGCCCGCATTACTGCTCACCAGCTATCATGCCTATTGGAGTAAATCAATTCAATAATACTTACCATGCCCATAGGACTAAAACCAGTTTCAAACCTAGAAATTATGCCTATAGGACTTAAGTCAGTACAGTAATTAGAAAGCATGCTTATAGGATTAAAAGGGGAAATAAAACATATCTCTATAAGTTAAAGTCAGTGCTACACCTAGAAATCATGTCTATAGGTATATAACCATCAAACTCATAGAAGTCATGCCTATAGGATTCTATTAATTGGTTCTGAATTCAATCGCCACTGTCAATCACTTAGGAAATATACCTATAGGACTTAATAATAATTCTGGATTTATACCCTTGAACAAAAAGCCAATCCTTACCAAAGGAGGAGATAGAATAATCTACCTTATTTTTTCCTTCTCGTTGATTCCCCCCGACAATCAAGCTGCACTTCCTTCTAACAAGTGGCTGAGAGTTAGCTGTATTACTGCCTGAAGTGCCTAGACTATACTGAGTAAAATCAGTAGGCAAACAACATATTTTAACACTCGCCTTAATAAAACTGTACTCTATTTTCTCACATAGATATCCTGCCTATAGGATTTTAAGTTTAACAAAGTTTGCTGAATCGATTGCGTGCATTTGCTGTTTTATGTGTGGAGGTTAATATGCGCCCATATTTGCTTGCTATCTGAAAGTCCTAATTATTTTTGCTTGTCGCCTAGACTTTTACATTTTTTTAGCAACATAGGCTGGGTCTAGAACTATCCCAAATAGAGATCCTAATACCTCCAGGGCCATAGGTAAGGGACGAGTAGTGTATGCATAGGAAACAAACTAGAATCGACTAGAACACTTAAGTAACAACTTAAACATAGTAATCGGGTAGTAGGATATGATAGTCCGTGCGCTAAATACTATGGGTGGCACCCCGACTTGAGGGAGCTACAAAGTATTGCATGGGGTGATCCTATAGGCTAAAAAGCTTAGGACCCCCCCCCATTCCTGTTCTAAAATAAATCGAGCATTTTATTTATCCAAATTGCTTTCTTTTCCTTAGACTAATTCTCTTAATGTAAGTTCGGCCGGGACCCACCGTTGTGGATCTTGAGGGGTGCCTAACACCTTCCCCTCAAGGTAATTTGAGCCCTTACCCGATCTCTGGTGATGTAAACTGGTAATATGAGTTATCTTCTCTAGGTTCCCTAACGCACCTTAATACGTTAGGTGGCGACTCTCTCAATTCCAATTCCTTACCCTCTCAAAAGGAGTTGTCCCAAAAATGTGGAAACCCGATTTCGTGAGAAAAAGGGGGCGCGACAGCATGGCGACTCTGCTGGGGATATTTTTAGACTCTTACCATATAGAACCTGTTTTGTGAATTAGTCTTTAAACATGTCTTTATTATTACGTTAATACTTGCACACCCGTTCCCCTTCCCACTCTATGTGAATTTATTTTCCTATCTTCATTCATTTATGATTTCTCTTCCCTGTTAATTACTTTTCACTATGGAAACTGACATGTCTCTTTGTTTTCTTTCTTAAATGCCTTTACAATTATTAAATACCGCATTTTATCAATTTTTCATCGTGCAAACACTTGACAATGTGTTATTTTCTTTTTACATAAATCATGCTCAACATCATATTCCACTCGTGCGTAATTAATACCATAGCAACACTTGATGAGTTCTGCGCTCTTCCTATATCACCCTTTTTGAATTTGAAAAGGTTTATTTGCGGTAAAACTAGTCGATCAGCGGTGCAGTCGACGGTTCCGTGCCTTTC